>CAEGAF010026705.1:0-28882 GCA_903067075.1 Micropoecilia bifurca | reverse complement strand
TATTTTTTGATGAAGACAAAAATTGAAACGAAGTGGACTAAGAGGTGGACTTTCAACTTGCGGAATCCCAGCAGAACTGCTCCAGTTTAGAAAAAAAGTAACGAATTTTTTTTCCCATAAATAATTATAAAAATACAGAATTTGGCCTTTCATACCAAAGAACTCATGGGACCTTTTATCTATTTTAAATGTCAACATTAGCAGATTTGAATGTAGAGTAATGATCAAAGAAAACGAATAGCGAATCACACTGAAATATAATCTAAAGGTATCTTAAAAACTGCTTTTCGTACTACAAACTAAACCTACAGACACACTTAAAAAAATAAAAACCTGGTAACCCATTTGGTAATTTGTTGAAGATTAACAAGACCTGCAACACAATTCTTAGTTAGAATTCTATCCATAGCATTGTGGCCAACAAGACTCAAATCTCCCAGATGCTGGAACTACACGGGATGAGAGAAAACATTCTTCAACCTCTCATACAGAAATAGAGTGGTGACAGTTTAACGGTCGCTGAGCTCGGCTCACCAAACCCTTGCCACTCTATATAAAAGACCCCAGTACCACTCCAGCTTGTGACGTCAGGTGCTAGAACCTGCTCTGCAGAAGTTGTGGTTAATCAACAGAGGTGTACATTCTCTGAAGTGACAATACTGCAATGTAAGACCACAGATGGAAAACAATTTAACCTTAGACTAGTTATAGGAGTCCAAATGCTAGCAGTTAATACTTATTTATTTATTCTAATCAATAACAAATGGATTGTTTCTCATTTTTAGATGATTTGCTACATTGATATGGCCAAGTGATGAAAAAGCTGGAAGGACCAATGGTTTTTTTAGTGCTTCGGGAATTCATTCTCTGTTGAGAGAAAAGCTCATTCTATTGAAACAAATTCTCAACGCCTGCCTTCGTCATTTGTCTACGCTTAATATTCATTAATTTTCCCCCTTCAAGACTTGTTTTTTTCTCAAAGTTAACCACATTTTCCTGCACTTAATGAGCCATTCGTGTGAGGAATAACAACTTACAGACTTTCTGTCTCTCTGAACCCCTACTCCACAACAAGGGGACTTGATTTAGACAACTGCTGAAAGTTAGCTTGGGCCACAAGAGCCTCCCAGGCTTGACAGACACTGTTTTTCTGTGAGACTCTCCAGATGGGGTCCTACACTTTGAGCTGTCCTAACAACCAGTGGTACTGCCAGAATCATAACTGGAAACCTCTGATGTGACAGAGAAGGAAAGAGCATCATTAATAAACATAATGAGGCAGATGGGTGCTCTAATGGGTGGCTGGAGTACACACTGCAGAGTCAGTCGGAGGTTACGGCATCGGGTTCCCTTATCGGGAAAGGCTCGGATGTAGAAACCGGATGCTTTGGTGTTTATGACACCGAATGAGCAAAATAAACATGCCAGCCAGCTTTCTCAGAGATCATCAAGTGAATACAACTTTTATCACCATTTGAGGCCACAAAAAGACTTTCCCACCTGCAACATGACAAAGCAGTGAAGACAAATTAAGAGAGAACAACATTGCTTAACTCCGCATTCCTCCAGCAGTGCTGGACTGACAACTGAAACTGAGGCAGGAGAAACAGAGACATTGTCTTTGTTTTTACACACATTCCTCTCCTTGTCAACACCTTCCACCTACGAGGTTCGCAGAGGAATTTGATTCTGTTTGGTCGTCTCTGCTGATGTGTCTTGCGATCACAATCAGAAAAAGGAAATCTATTGTGTCTTTTCCCAAGCTATATATAAATAGATATACACGCTTAGACCTTTGAAAGAAAATTTAAATTTGTTATCCATACCACAAGATGTGTTCAGTATTTTCTTTTTTGTTTTGTTGTGCTTATAATTCAGTTCTGTTAAAACCTTTTTAGTTTTTAGTTGATCTTTTGTAGTTTGTTTCATTGCCTTGCAGTCATAGGTTTGATTCCAGCTTCCTCTATCCTCTGAGTGAATACTTTCCAGCTTGCCAGGTCAGGTAAGCGTCTAGGGTGCATTCACATCAGTCCTGTTTAGTCCACTTTAATCAAGCTCTAGCCCGTTTGTCTAAAAACCCCACTTTATATGGGGAGGGGTTAATGTGTAATCAACCTCTCATGTATACTAAAAAAAACTGAACTCTGGTCCGCCTAGGTCTCAGTTTATTAAAGTGAACTCTGGCACGGTTTGAATGCATATCAGAGTTTCGCACAAGCAAAATTACCAAAGACAAAAGATAAATCCTACAAGAGAGGTGTATTTGGTTGGAGGTGGGAAAAGGTTTTTCAATTTGTTTGGATTGTTTGACTGTTCAGTGTGAAAGCGAACCACGACAGCTGAAGATTTAACAAATGTTACGATTTTGGTCGCTAACTGAATCAAGTCTGCCAGACCATCTAGTGTGAAAACACTAGAGTTGACTGGAAGGTGGATTGAGCTGCAAATGATTGGAGGCTGGGGGTCAATTTCCAGCAGGAAAACAAGCCCCAAAATGTAGCCGGGACTAGACTCAAACTGTTTTGATAATTATGTGTTTGTTACAATGGCCCCGTCAGAGTGCAGAACTAGCTCTAAGATGACTGCAGATGCTCCTCATTCAATCTGACTGTGCATGAGTAAATGTTTCAGCTTCAGCAGGTTTCTGCACAGCTAGCACAAGCTTTTTGGATTTTTATTTGTACCACTTTCCTTCCATTTGACAGTTTAATGCACTATACTGTGTTAGGATTTTTCAGGAAATAATTAACAAATACAAATGTGAATAACCTTAATTGGGTGCAAACATTTTGGCAAGCACTTTATCTCATCTAAATTACTTAATGGAGTCAAACAATATTCATGATAATAAAATATTGGGTAGTTTAAAGAGAGAAAACGCTGAACAAATGTCCTTCAGAAACATTTCTAACCAGAAAAAAAGCTTTTTGGAGCCGAATCCTATGTTCTCTGTGTGTAAGAAGTGATAAATTCTCACATGACAAGATCAAAAGCATGGCCTCTGAGAGACTATGAGGACAAACCTTACTGCCTTTGGGCTCTCATCCCAACTGGCTTCAATACAAACTGAACTGGCGTCGCTGCTCTTACTTAGCTGATGTATTTGAGTATTTGAGTCGGTTTATGATGGACAGTAATAGACAGTTTATACTTCCAAGTGCTTTTGAATGTGCCAGTCCTTTTCAGAGTTTCCACACATGATTTACCAGATGGTTCTGTGTAAGACTTTATCTTTCTTGTTCAGTTTTCATGCTTTAAGCAAAAACTGCCTCGTTCTGCAACATCACTTAACCACTTCCCATGATGTAGAAGGTTTGATCCAACATTCTCACCTCCTGACACCTTGTTATATTTAAACTGTGTAAAGTACTATTCTTCATTGTGTTGATGAAAAACTTAAAGAAGCTAATATCTGATGTATTGCTGTTGGGCTCTTAATTGCTGCGAGTCATGTTAATACAGTTAGATATGCTCTGCTCCAATACCATGTGTTTTTCATTGGTCAGTGATGCAGTGAGTGCACTGGGTTTTGGATTGTCACCCCACTTTCTGCAAAAGTAATTAGTTACTGTAAAATGCTGTGATGGAATCTGCCAAATGTTGCTCATGAGTTTGTGGTTTGGAAGTATTTTGAAACAGAAACTAAACACATTTTAGTTGCTACAAGCAAATCACAGGCTGTGGTGAAAGTGCAATATCCCTCAGTAAAAGTTCACTCCTAGGTAAAGTTAAACAACATGCCATATAACGGAAACTGCAAAGAATATGTAGGTTTTTGAGGCGATACCAAAAACTGCAACAGCATCAAAGCCATTGGTCTGTTGGATAATACGGGTTTGCTTTGCCTTTTGCATCACCTGAAGCACTTGTGCTCACATGTCGACACAAATAAAATATATTTGCCACCTTTTGCGCATCATATTGCATGGTATCTGATCTTGTTGCCATTAGGTTTGTTAAACATAAATAGAGTTCATTACTTAATGATCTGACACAACTTATAGATTCTGTATTGACACTCAGTATGTGTAAATTGTCTGACTCAGATTAGCATAGGTACAAAAAAAATCATTAGGAGACTTCTAGCTTAAACGAATAGTGCATTAAATTTTGACATATTTATGTTAAAAAACTTGTTCGACAAGTGAATTCACAATTTTATCCCTAAGGCCAGAAGATAGAGCCCCCTGAGAAGGGAAGCAGCATGTTGATACGCCCTGGGGTAGTGGAAAAAAGGGCCTGTGTGAACTGTCAGCACCAGATGGACACAGAAGCAGCTAATCTGCTCCCAGGCCAGCTCTCACTTGCTTGTGCCACTTGCACTTTTGCTGACTGACTTCCTCCGTGTGCATGCTGAATGAAGAAGCGAGTCTGGGTGTACCCACAGGTGGAAATCCTGAGAGTAGATAGACATGCATAAGGAAACATTTACCAAACATGAGACACAACAAAATTCTGGGAAGCACACATCCCAGCGAGCAACTCCCCCTCAGAGGAGGCACTCTGAAAGCAGACATATGTGTGGGCTGTTCACAGATTCAAGACACAATGACATCTGAACAGAACTGTATTAGCTCATTCTTAAACTGGGGGAGGTGTTGACATGCAGCATATGCTTTAATTAAATCTACTATTTTCCAGACAATGTATAATGGATCATTTAATCAACCACTCCTTGCTGAATGAGAAGGGCAAATAAAGGATTGTTTGCTCAGTGACTAAAGATCTGGAGAAGCAGAGATGGATAACTTACAAAGGAGACCAAACCCCATGATATCATGCCCCTGAATGTAAATCTTCTCCCTGAACCTTGGTTCACGATTCATTTGTGCTGAACAGGGTCTGTCTTGTCATTAAGACCGTTTAAATCCTTTGATTGCTGTTGAGTGAGAACCAAGAGGTGGTTAGCATGAAAAGAGAGGTTGTCACGACATTGAACATCAGAGGAACCATGTTATTGTAACATGTTTTGGGATAACCTGTGCAGCAAGACTACTCTCCACCTGCTGTTATTCCACTGTGTGGAGAACATGCCTTTATCCAAACAAGTGCTGTCCGAAACTCTGCGGCTGACAGAGTGACCCTGTGACTGAACTGCCTTCAAGGCAGTCCAGGGGCTGCCCTGCAGACAGATCAAAGTAGAAATCACGGCCCACCAATAGAGATAAATGCACACTTCCTCCCGTCCCTTTCACACTGGTTTTTCCCACACTGTGGCACACCGTTGCGCTGAAGTAAGACCAACTCAGGGGAAATGACAGACCACATCAAGAGGCTTGCTGCTGCTCTGGCATGACGTCTAGCTCTGGCTGTCAGGACGGAGGGAGATGTTTTTTTCTTGTGGACTGAAATCTATTATTGCACCTCCAGAAAATATAAATTGCAGGTTTTTTTTCATAAACTGTGAAATATGCAATACTGTGAGAAATTTAGTAAAAAAAGGCTATTACAGCAATACAAATTCTGTTCTTGTATTAGTATTTCTCAAGACCCAAGTATGTGAGATCTGAACTCGGGTCTCAAGTATTTGAAGAGTAAGCCTGAGCTAAGTCTCCAGTCTGACAGGGAAAGTTTCAACTCATATTTTAAGGGACAAGTCCAAGAAAAATCTCACGCTTATAATTCTCAATCCCTTGCCAAGTCTCAGGTTTTTTGCTCTCCTTGTCAAAGTGATATGACTTCAAGTCAACTCAAAGTGTGTAATAAATGAAAATAGCATGCTCTCATTGGTTAGCTGTCACTTAACCTTCCTGCATAAATGCTCCATGTTATAGATTCAAATCAACACTTAGTTGATTTGAATTTTAGATAATTTGACGTAAAAGAAAAGTGTTCACAGCTGTTTAAGGGGTCAGTATTATCTAAAATTGACTTTTTTGAAGTTTACATTATGTTATAGTATAATTTATGTTCAAAAACATACCTAGAATATTGGCTTGATTCTTGCTTTAGAAATCCTTGAATCACTCTTAGTAGCCATTTCAACCCAACTACCAAGCATAAGTTTAACCAAACAGTGACTGAAACAAGCAACTAAAGACAGAAGTAAAAGCTTGATAGGAGTTTCCAGTCAACTTAAAATCACAATTTATAGTGTTTTGCAGTAAGCAGTGATGTATCACAGAAAGAAGATGGAGAGTTCACATCTTGGCTGGATCCTTTCAATGTGGATTTTGAATGTTCTCAGTGTTTTGTTTGTGGTTTCCCCAGATTTCCAAAGAAAAACATGCATGACAGATTAATTGGTGACAATAAATGACCCTTAGGTCGACAGAGAGTCTGTCGATAAGCATTGATGGATTGGCAACATGCAGATAGTGAGCTTCTCATCTGTTGAATGCAAAGGGTTCATGCCGCCTTAAAACTCTTAGCAAGATTAGGCGAGTTTTGAAAATTATTTTTGTAGGAGTTTCTTGCCTTGCCTTCTTGCCAACCAGTGAAAGGGCACTGTTCAGTCAGTCATATTAAACTGCTAATTCAACCCTACTTTCAAAAACATCTATTAACCACGTCTCCAGAGTAGTTGACTGATGGACATCATCCCACTCAGTGGCATATAACAGACAAATACTCTCTTAAATGCATTTGTGATTAATGGAGATATATTTCACACTCGGTTAGGCTGCTGGTCGTTGCTGAGCACTGCAGTGTAACACAGCAAAGTCTGTTTATATAACATGTAAATTAGCCATATGATCTCATCTGAACTTTATATCGCAATAGCCCTCAGTGAAAATTTGAAATAAGTCCCAAACAAATACCTTTTTAATTTTTTTAGTGTTCCAGTATCCGTCATCATAAATTAGTGCTCAGAAGATATATTTTCTTTCCCTGGCACTAGAAAACAGTAGTCAAGAAACAGGTTGGTTTGGGGTTTGGCTTTTACGCTTACCTGTTTCCTCGATCTACCCTTCCTAACAAAAAGGCCTCTCATTTTGAAGAGTGCACAGAGTAAATCAACTCTGCCTTTAGCCAGAGCTTCATTAATATGATCCTTCTGAGACATGTACTTGTGATGGCAAAACATGACGGCTGCAAGAAAAATCCTCTCTTAAAGCAATGAATTATGTTTAGGAATTCCCTGAACAGCTGCTGCTTATATTTTCATAGGGGGGGGGGTACGCAAGGCCACCCAAAATAAAATTGTGTCATGTTACTACACGAGAAAACACCAGATCCTCGTAACAGGGCTGTGCCATTTTTCCAGCTTTCTTCTGTGTTTTCTGCTCCTCCACAGGAAATACACCCATGCACATAAGTTTCCCCACCTGTTTGGAAATATCTTTTGAATCATTTCTGGTCGCTGTAACGGACCATAAGCGATGCCTTTAATGAGCAAATAAAGTCTGGCAATGCCTCGCACCCAAAACTGGAGAGAGTGAATCATCCCGCAGATTCATCCTCAGCAACACCTAATATTGTTTGTGATTCATGTAGAAATGTCAGACAAGAACCTGTGGGAGAATTGGAAACTTAAATTAAATGTCCCAGAGCTTGATCCAGCTTTATTAAACCTAATTGAGCTTTTTATATTGAAATGTGCAGTTACATGCTGTTGACAGCCAGGGAATGTTCTTGGTGCTGATAATACTGTTAATATTGGCAATATTCAGAGGAAACCTGTCTAGAATTAATGGACCTATTTCACAGAAGTTATCTTCAGTTACACACACAATTCAAAACACAGTTATTATTTTCAATTGACAATAACTCTTGGTTTAAGGTGGGATAAACTGTTTATTAGGTAGTTGTGACAGTTGAGTTTTTTGCATGTTAGAAGTTTGAATGGAAAATTTAAGGCAATGAGTGAATGAAATATGTAAAACCAGACTTTTTAAAACATACCTCCTCTCAAGATAAATTAAAGTTATGGTTAACACCAGGCATGGGCCTGTTACCAGTGTCAAAGTATACCAAGGTTTTAAAAAGTTATGGTGCCAAAGCCATAAAAATTTTCCATTATATTGTTTTTACAGTTTAAAGCAATTTTATGAGATGCCAGAAAAAGTCCAGGAGCATAAGCTAATGTTGTATTTCCCTCCCTCTTCTGTTGTTGGGCATCGCAGGTCAGTTGGCCCAAAAGAGTGTGCTGCACTTTTACAAAAGCAAAAATCTGACTGTTTCATATGTTTCTGTTCATGCAAGAACACAGAGCTGCACCAATCATGCCTATTAAGGTAACCATGAAGTCACATAAAAACCTCCCTATTCCAGGTGAAGTGATTTTTAATTTTGAGCTTCTTTGAAAAAGTTTATTCTAGGGTGTTTGAGAAGAGGTTCTCGCAGTGGGTGTACAAGAGTGGACAAGATCTTTACCCTTGAATAGTTGCTCAGGGGAGCATGTGACGTTTGATTGTTCAATGCATGTGGTTTGTGAATCCTAATGATGATCCCTCAAGTAATCTTTTGGGAGGTGTTGCTGGATTATGGGGAACCAGGGATGCTTTGGACGCCTATTTTGTCTTTGTTTGCCCAAACCAAGTGCATTATCTGCATTCCTTGGACAAAGTCAAGCTTGTTTATCAAAGTGGCTGGACTTTACCATAGCTGCTACTTTTTACTGATCCTGTCGATGGTGTTCATGTAAAGTGTCTCAAGTTGTCATGGGAAAAACAACTGGCATTTCAGATGATGTGCTACTTGTGCATACTTGTGATGGTGGTCAATAGGAGAGGCTGCTCTTCTTAGTCTGAGATTATGACTCTCAACCATAAAAAGGTGAACTGTTTTTTCCTGGGTTTGGGGTCTGTCTCTGACAATTTAAGTGGAATAAATGCTTGATATGGAATCGTTTAATGAAGGGTTACCAAATGTGGACAAAGACATTCTATATTTACATTCAGCACTGAATGTAACTTAAATAGAATTTAAAATTGACATATTGGCATATGAGGCCCTTAGTCATCAAATTCCATCATACATCAGAGATCTGACTATTCCATATATTCCTAAAAGAGCACTTCACTCTGAGAATGCAGTTCTAATGGTGAATTTCTACAGTCTGTAGTTATCAGCAATGCTTTAAGTGGAAAAATAATGATTACATATACTCCAATTAATGTAATAACATAGAATAGAAACACACAATATGTTTTATAAATATCTATCAATCGATTGATTAGTAGTTGTTTTTTTGTAGATAAATGACAAAGAACAAAGCCAGTTCTAAGTTAAATTCATGTGGGTCCAACTCAGTGTCTTGGAGCGGAAAGTAGCTAAATATTTTTACTCAGTCACATTAGCTTGAGTAACGTTTTGGGGAGAAAAAAAACAACTTTTAGGAGTAGATTTACAACATGCTTTATAGTAATGTTACTATGAAGTATCACCACTCTAGCTTGATTAAACCTTTTGGATTAATCAAAAGGTTTAACTAGCTGTACGTAAAAATCCTTCACAAATTGAAAGACAAAAATGTTTTTACTAAAAATGCACCAGATACAGACACACAGCTCCAGTTTATGTCTTGTCATTTGCTGTTTGGACCTAAATTAATTATTCCTCAAAAGATACTCTCATCCCTGTCTGCTCCTTTGTATTCAGTTGCTGAGCTTATTCTTGCATTTTGTTTTTTATGCATTCTATTTGGTTTTCTTAGCTTACTGTTATCCTTTCTTTTTAGTTTTCTCACATTTTTCTCCCTCCCATTTTCATTGTATTCATGCTCACCTGCAATGCATCATCATCTTCATGTGTTTCAACTGATCTGCCACTCAGGCTCCTTATTTTTACTGTTCAGCTCTGAATTATCTTTTTTCATGCTCTGATTCACATCTTTGTTTCGTTATGTGTTCTTCAAACAGGCTCAGACTGAGTATGCACATGCAACCAGCTGTCAGCTTTAGTCTGCAAGGCAAACATCTTGTCTACTTTTTTTGATAAGGTTTATAGTTAGTCTGGCTTTGGTTATCTTGAGCTCTCTCTGAAGTTATGCTGTTATAACTAAAAGCATTATTTGTTGTTATTTTAACCATTGATTATTATTATTTTTTTGTCCTATTGTGTCTCTCCATATAAACTATATAGCCATATAAGTCAGGTGTTCCATTTAGCTACGGTACCTTCTGGGAGTTGGGCATCAGCTGAAATAATTGTGGTATCACTTAATCGTTCTTTCTTTCCTTCTGTTATTAAGTGTTTACATTTCATGATAGTCCTACATCTGTTCAGTTGTTTCCTTTTATTGGCAGCTCTTTTATTGTCTTCTCAAACCCCCAGTCAGTCATGGCACATGGTCACCGGTACTGACCCAGGTTCTCCTGGAGATTGATTTCTGTTATCTGGGACTTTTTTCTCTCCACTGTCGCTTCATACATGCAGAGGGACTGCTGCAAAGTCAGGAATTCAATACAAGTGATGGCCTATTGTTGTTATATTATCATCCAGAATGAATGAATTCTGCAAGTCAATGACTGCTGCAATCTTCTTGGTTTTCTTAGATTGAAACTTTGAAACTAATTTGAATAATTAACTGAACTTGATGTACTTGGTGAACTGGTTGATAACTTGGATTATTTTGCAATTAAACTGAAATGACATTTTCTGTAAATGTCTTTCTTTGAATTAGCCAATAAAAAGTAATAGAACAGCAGCAAAATATCTGTAAAGATAAGTATTACTTGCTGTGGGAAAGACATGATGAGAGGTATTTTAGTAAATTGAGTAAATTTACTATTTAATAAATGGTTGTACAAATATCCTAGATCCACATATTCAGTACATGATCACAGCTTCAGAGCCACAGTACAAAAGAAAGGATCAGATTCCACTGATCCTCACTATTATTCATCACTCCCTGCAATCGCGACTCAGTGACCTAATAGGTCTTACGTTGTGTCACTGTTTTTTTATCAAAGGATATCAAGATAACCAGAGAGGATCCTTTCTACTATAACCGTCAGAGTCAACAAATTGACAGAAGGAGAAAAAAGAAAGTGCTGAGGCTTTTTAGTAATCTATTTGTTTATTCTCTTTTAGTTCATTTGTGGCTCTTTTAAAGCCTTTGGCACCAAGGTATTCCGCCTGGCAACCCCTTCCTCTCTACCACACACCTTCCCTCTTGCCATCCGTAATTACCACACTGTTTGAGCCCTCGCCTGTCCAAAAGCCACTGCAGGTTTGATGTTTTTGGCTTGGCTTCTCACTGACATGCCTGGGAAGGGCAAGGAAAGGAAATGGGTGGACCGGCCGCTCTCTGTTCCCCCGAAGTAGGCCTGGGAGAAGCCAGCCCAGTGTTTTTGACTCTGCTGAGCTTGTAAGGCAACACAGCCCATCTGGTTCTAATAAATCCTCTGTGGAGCTTAGCAACTGGAATTGCTTGACCTGTAAGGCGACATGAACATCAACACCATCATTCTGGAAAACAACAAGATACGGGTTTTAGAGCAAAATATCAGATTTATGATTCATTATTAATAGACTAGTTGCTAAAATGTAAAGTAATTGGTGCTAGATGGTTTCTATAATGGTCACCATACTGTTACAAGGGATTCCTGCCAAAAGTGGGCAGTGTATTACCATTGGTTGAGATGTGACTGTTTATCACTCAGAAGTCATGGTAAGAATAACTTTCCTTCTCTCCTAATGAGCCTCAAGTATTCAATTCACCAGTTTGTAGAGCTATCACTGCCAAGAATATTTTAGCTTGAGGGCAAAGACTTGAAATATTTATTTTCTAAGAAACAAAGTGTATCTTTCTACTCTCTTTTTAATCTCCCTTGGTGGAAATTTAACTAAACATTAAAAGCAATATTTTCAGTTCAGCTGGAAATGACCATGCCCTTTTTTATTGGTATCACATTTCTTCTATTGCACTAAAACTCTAAATCTATTTTTCATGAAGAAACTGTAATATGGGCACACCGAGACAGCACGCTACACCACGTAAAGCATGCCAGATCATTAGGTCATGCACTGCTATGTTGGTAATGTCTGCCTCCAGATCCCAGGCACATATTTATGACCCGTTGGCTGCAGAAGCCCTGCTGACTTGTGTGAATGAAGTCAAAGCCATCACAGTGACCTCACTAGCAGACAAGCAGAACATCTGTCCTCCTCTTTTGACACCTTCAGTGGTGGGGTTTCCTCAGACCTCCCTGCTCCTCCCTGTGCTTACTGACTTCTGACTGAAAACCCTTTTTAATTCAATACTGGGATCAAAGAAGACAGAATTTCCGGCCAAATGAAGTGGGACAGGGAAGAATTTGGAATGTGCGTAAACTCACTATACAGTGGTTCGTTTTGTCCCTGGTATTAAATTCACACTGACAATACAAAAACAAACTTGATTGGATGTAAATTTTTCATTCATGACATTTAAAAAAAATATACTATTTTTAAAGAGTACACAGAAGAAAGAAATTGCTAATTTTGCATTGTTTATGCTGGCATTGGTAACATCACAAGGATTTGACAATGTTCAACACAGACTGATGGATTTAAGTTGCAAAAAATTTACCATTATATGTTTGAGCCAGAGTTTTACTGCCAACAGATGGGGAAGTTGAAGCAACAATGACATTGTCTTCAGGATTTTAAGTGCTCTAAACAATTGCATATGGCTGTACAGTGGCAGTAAGAACTTTGTAGCAAGAGGTTCCAGTGTTAAAATCCTGGCCTGAGGTGTTTTTGCATGGCATTTCCATGATATTCATGGGTTTGTATCAAGATCAATCAAGATGATTTGGTTTAAATAACACCTCAGCTAATTGTCATGGATGAGGATATTTAAAAAGGAAATGCAGCCATTAGTATGTCTTTGTGCTCTTAACAAACTGCTTCCATGTGTTTTGTTATTGCCAAAATTACGTGGAAACTAAATAGATTTCTTCCCTAAAAGGTCTTGCTGCAGTTTTACAGAACTGAATAGAGAACTATGACTGAGGCATTTGATTTAAATAAAAATAAAATTGCAATATGTATGTATTTAGTAGAGCTCACATGTGATGTCACCAGAGGCATTTTGAAGCCTGTTTCTCAGATGGTGCATTTTTTCTTGTTTAAAAAAGAATTTTGCAAAAATTAAAAAAAAAAAAAAAAAAAAAGGAAAAGCAAAACAAACAGAAAAACTGATCATGACATTTTTAACAGGTGGGAGATTATATCTCAAGTGAGTTTGACTGATTTTTAAATTTTTTTTTAAACTCCAGCACATAACTACAATGGATCATCGGCTCAAATTTAGCATCTACTTTCTTAAGAAACTTCATTGGATGAATAGCAGATATATTTTATACATATTTTGTGAAAAGGCAACACAAAAGAAAAGCATGTGATTCCAATGTAAATCATTTGCTTATTAATAATATTAGAAACAATAATGATCCAATATCCCACAGGTATTATCCTGTAATTAAAATGGGTAATAATAGGATTTAGGCGGGGTTTTGCAGCAGGAGACCACACATGGGGTATGCTTGTATTGTACATGCTTAATCTGATTAAAACTTTAAATGTGATTATGAAAAAGAGTGACACATACTTCACAGGAATGCTGACATAAACCGAGTTTGCTAGTACAGTCACTTTTAACAAGACGGGACATTTTGTTTGACTAAACCTCTCCTATCAGACATTTCTGGGAGGATTTAAACTCCAGTGCGCCAAGACAAACCAAAGTGTTGCTCATACAAAGCTGCATATTTGGTACAAAGTGAGAAAGACAAAATAATGGTACAACATTCCGTATGACATTTATTTTTTTAAACTATGTTTGTTTTCGTTAAAAAATGTATTTAAATACATTTCTAGATTAACTTTCCTTTGTACATGTAGTATTTTATAATAATGTTTAAGTTTGAACTTATGACCTCCTCAACATATAACATCCATCTCTGGTCTTTTTGAGTAATTGTACATCTATAGTTGACAAAGTATCTTTGTGGCACAGCAGCTTCTCTTCTTTTTTTTCTATTTGATCTTCTACACAAGGTGTTTTTTACTGTCTTTACATTTGCTGGCATTTGTTTGCAAAATTCAGAAAAATTAGGAAAGCAAGATCTACCCTGACTGGATTGCAAAGTTTTGCTACAGACATGAGCATAATCAACAAAGAAAATCCACATTTGTTCTTCAGTTAACATCAAAACCCATCACTGTGACAGTGTTAAATACGCCGCCATGACGAATTCAAAATAGAGACTAGCAGAACAATGACCCACATTTCCCATGCATTTTTGTCAAGTGATGCTGCCCAACTCTGTGGTTCTAAAAGAGACACCATCAGTTCTACCTGATGGGGAGTGAAAACATCCATTCACTCCTCCCATCTTATCTGTTCACCATAATACGCGACGTACAGAGAGAAAATACTTTTGCCTTTTTGCCTCATTTTGTCTAAATGTCCAGCATGTTACAGAATATGAAGCAGGCCGATTCATGATACTATTTTTCCTCTCTTGTTGTCGTGGAACTCCATCATAATAAATTTTCTGTGATAATAACAGAAACATCTGATGACCTCATGGGAGCAACAGACGTCTTCACCTCTTAGACAAAGAAATGAAAATGTATTTTTGCCAAAGGATAGTTTGGCTTAGTTTTAAGGGGAAAGTATCTTGTATAGTATGACAATATCCATTTTTCCCCCCTTTTCTCCCTGGAATGAACTCATTATCTTCTGAACGCAATGTGAAAATAATACCACCTGGCATGGATCAGTAATTTGAAGGGACGAAAGGGAAAGCCATATGTCCACCTTCAGTTTTCAAAGCAGCTTCCATGTGTATCCAAGTGCATTTAAAGATTAAAGCAATCCAAAAGGGAAATTTATCATTGAATTTAAATTTCTGGGGTTTTAAGGATTTACTTTCATAAACATTGCTTGTTAATGTTTTATAGTTCAAGCTTATGCCATTTGAGCTTAGGCTTATAGAACTCACAGGATATCTTGAATGGATTTGCCAAGACCATTCATGTGTGTTGGCACTGATTTCGGCCAGGCCATATTTACCATATCTGTCTTTAGTTGCACCAAAATGATCTGCATATCCCATTGTGCAGACTGTATCCCACAGGCATTCATTTATTTCTCCTCAAGAGTACATCCAAACCATTAAAGGAATTGTTTGACATTTTGGGAAATAGTTTTTATTTTAATAATTTGCCTTTTGATTGGTGATAGCCTGTTAAAAAACCTGGGAACAGTTGGCAAAAATAATATTTACAGTTAAAGAATTTTTAAATTTACAAATGTGGAGGAATCAGAGTCCAGACATTAAGTTGTGAATCATAGTTTTAAAATATTAACTTGTTGATGACACAATCAGTGGAACAAAACAAACAAGCAACAACAACAAGATGAAAAGTCAACAACATTCCACAGTAAAACAGAATCGAAAATGTATGATGAAAAATTCTGAAGAACCCGTATGAATTTCTGCAAAGACTGGATGTTTGAAAGATATGTATTATATTATTGAAAGTATTTGGTCACCACTTCAAATTATTGGTTTTAGGTGTTTTTGTCATTTCTTCGCCTGAAAACGTCTCAATGTATTGAGTGTCTAAAAGTCAAAGAGGAAGCAGTTCTGTGTTTAAGCAGTGCGGAGGAGCTCAAGAGGGAGTGAGTACTGATATCTTGGAAACTATCATGCTTTGGCAACATGGTGTGAAGACCGAAAAGCAATTGCAAAGATGCACATCTTCTTTTTCTGCTGTTAAATTAATCTATAAAAAGACTTCATACAAATTTAACATCTGTTGTCCATCGAGATTAATTTCTTAACACATTTTCTCTGCCACATAGATGTTGAGTATTTCTTTGACTCATTATTTTAAACTCAGAAGCAGCATTGCATAAATTATTTAAATAGCTATAACAATAATAAAAAAAAATATATACATAAATGTGCTTTTCAGTGTCCAGGAACGTTCTGATCTAGACCCATGTGGGACTCAACATAAAAAAAAAAATCATAATTGGAATATGTTATTTTATAACCAAACTATTCTTTTACAACTGGATTTCTGACCTGTTTGATGGGCTCCCTAGTCTTGATGATGCTGTTTCTTTACTTATGATCTCTGAAGCCTTCACAGGTTAACTTTCTATGGAGATTAAAATATACACAGACAGATGCTATTTATAATTAGGGGGATTCTGAATTAATGAGGATATCAAAACAGAGATGTCAAAAGGTGCACATTTAAGATTTTGAAATTTATACATAATTTAAATTCCATTTCACAAATATACATTACTTTTTATAAATCCAATTGAAATCCCAAGAAAATGCATTAAGGTTTGTAACTGTGTTGGGACAGAATGAATGGGGTGTAACCACTTTTTCAATGCATTGCACAGTACCAGACAAGCACATAAAAAATAGTCACAATACATCACGTGAGCAGTTTGTAAGAAGAAAGAGACAGGTTATTCAACAATAGTCTATATTTTGGTGTGACACTTTTTACTGTATACACTAATCTCATCCAGATTTGAAATGTAAATTATGGTCTTTTGTTAATCTGAAATAAGTCCCAAGTAAGATCACAAAACAAATAGCCACTCAAAGGTTCATTTTTTTATATTGTAGAATTTTAATTTGTGTTATAATTGTGACATGTCAAATGGAACTTTGGCTTATAAATAATATAAAATTGCTCAGTATCCTCAGTTTTAGATGCATCATCTGAATTTCTATGTTGCGCTATGTCACTGCTGCATGCATGTCTGAAAGGGTCTAGTGGAACATTACAGTTAATACAACATGTGTAGATTCTGCCACACTGACAGATTGATGTGGCTGTTTTATATCTGCAAATATTTCCATTGAGCATTGGGGGTTTATTGAGCAGATTCTGAGATTTATTAGGTTTCTAGTTCTTTCTGTTCCCTGTCTTCATGCTGAGCTGACTTTTCTTAGTGACTCTTTAGTTTCCGTCTGTTTGTGCACCAAATGCGATACGATGTTGATAGCAGTTTTAATGGTTTTCCTGTGTCTCAGGGTCTGTTGCCATGAATCATGCCCACCGCAGTATGCTCTCTAGACACTGAGGTGTCATTTCATAATAAATAACATGTGCTTGAGTGGAGGAGGAGGATGATAAGTGAGCATAGAGAATCATCATTTACTCTGCTGGGGAAAACAAATACATATGGTGGTTAGATAAACTTCAAACAGGGACAGACATACTCCAAGTAGAGCTGTTTTGCATGTCTCTTTGGACTCTAGAGAAAAGAGAGATTTGGCTGTGTTTAGAAATCAGAAGGCCCTCGCGATGAGATAAATGTGAGATGTCTAAACATAGATAAGCATATTTGTTGTTTGTTGCAACTGTGGAAGACGCATTTCTTCTCCATCTTTTGAAAATCACTGTTGCAATTTAAATATTTACCATGGTGAATTTGCAGTCATTATCAGGTTTTTTTATTCACTTTCAAAGACTTGGTTGTTTTTTCAAGTTTCAAAATGTGTGCCAAGATATGGTGTTGCCACTAACAATTTTATAAAGGTTTTTTCCTAAATTTATGAAACTATTTTATGTGGAATTTTATGCTTTTTAAGGAGTGTATAAACAAAAGTACAGAAAAGAAACAACAATTCAAAACAATCTTCATGTAGACACTCAGAGGAAAAAGCATTTAGTTTGAAAAGGATTACAAATAACCCCCCCTAAAAAAACAATTACAATTTGAAAATGCACCCAGGGACCAAGTCCATATTTCTGTATACATGTAAATTCTCAAAGGGGAAGTGTAGTATAAAATCGAAATTTTTGAACTTTATGTCATGCTACAATGTTATTCCTTCATCTAAAACATACTAGAAGTGAATCTTTTTTGGCAGCCATCGGGGGGTCCATAAATGTTTGTTATCACAAAGCAACACAATATGTGGTTTCAACTGGTAACCATGTGCAATTTGTTAGAAACAAGAAGACAATCTTTTTTTATCGTAAAAACATTTAATAAATAAGCCCAAGTGAATAGACTCGCATTGTTTCAGTGCCATTTGAAGTCAAGATGGGATGCAAAGTGAAGCAACTTTAGTTAACTAAAGATTCAGCAGCTTCAGTGCAGGACTGCATTCATGAAAATAGTGCCTGCATTTCAAAGTGTCTGACTTTCTTTTGAGACGACACCCACAGAGCTACATGTACTTCACAAGTTCAAACAAAACCTGAGAATCCACGTATCCCCAGCATGATCAAACATTGTTCCAAGGTTCCTCTTTTGATATCAGGGATGTTTTGTTTTCGCAGTCAAAGTTCTCTGTTCAGTACAGTTCAGGTCAGATCTCTGCAAATGAAACTATTCTGGAGTCAGATCAACAAATGTTTCCTTCAAATGTTAGGCATCTTTTTAACCTGAAAAAAAAGCAAACAGTTGTGGTATTGGGGATCCCAGGAACTCTAGTTGGTCATAGTAGAGTTATGAAATACACTGGTGAAGGACATTATTAAAGTTTTGATTTGTCCAACCTTTGGTGTTCAATTCTGAACAAATATATTCAGCACCTTTCATGGAGGTATTTATACTAACAGTGGTCATTCAAACTGCTGTTTCCACCTGGTAAGACAATGACAGATGATAATTACTTGGCCTCCAACAAAAGGGAAAAAAAATCTGTACTTTTACTTTATGGAAACTTACTAAGCACAGTAAACATTATTCTACACCAAATAATGTAAATACTAAATACAAAATAAATATATTTGGTTAGAAGGTTACAGAAAAAAGATAAATAAATAAATTGAATCAGCACTGTAGGTGAATTCATCTTTTAGTTTCACATTATTGGTTGTAGTTCAGATAGCACAAAAATCCAAAATTGGTAAAACAAACAAACAGCTAATGGTTGGGGCCCATAAACTGAAAAAATGTGTTTTCATTTTGAGTCATATTTTACCTCCTGCAGAACAGTTTGTGCAACTGCCTCCAAATGTGGTTCTTCACCCTCATACGGACCTGCAGTCTAAAAAAGTGGCCCCTGTCAAGTTTACACCAGCAGATAGCATCATTTAACCCTGAAAAGATGCCTCATCAGAATGATATTTATCCTGTATTACTTTGCAGCAGCAAAGAACTTGAGAGTCCAGCAGACAGAGGGACTTTCCCTGGTGTTTTCACCAAAAAGCTGCATGTTTGTCTGGTACCTGCACAATGAAAACAAACCAGAAACACACAGTAGCTTTACAAATGGAAAAAAGAAATGGCGGAAAGCTCACAGAATATAGGATGGCTGCAAGGTCGCCATGGTAACATGATAAACATCATCAACGTCAGAATAAAGCAAATAAAATGAGTCACTGATCCTCGTTTTTCATCCCTCAATCCACCTTGCATCAGCAACATATATGCTAAAGAAAACAAGTAGGCCTGAGAGCACTGGGTGGGTTTGTTCTTCAGTTTCAACTTTGGCTTTGAGGTTGTGAAAAAAGTTGGTTGGGGGAAAATGTGAGCTGAGGAGGCACCAGCCAGCATCAGGTGAGTCATTTCATATGTCACTTCAGGTTGCAGTAGGTCTGAACCACCCGCGTCTTTTCGTGGTCAGTATAGGTTAAACGTTGTTGAGAGGGAGAAGGGAAAAATTCTGGCGCAAATAAACTTCTCCTTGTCTGTTGCAGGTATGTTTTTTTGTTTTTATTTGTTTAGTTTACACAAACCCCTTCTTTTGCAGGACAGGAGGCCTGCAGTACCACTGCCAAATGACTGCATGTGCCACCTAGGTGCTTTCCAGGCCTTTTTACCCCATGACACAGGCCAGACCAAAGTCTAGACTCAGATCCACATATGAACCAAACGGCAGGTCAGTCAAACTTCAAACTTTTGTAGGGCAAGTTCTGATGTAGCTCAAAAGACAGTCATGTGGAAGAGACCTGATCACAGCTTAACTTGCAAAAGGATGATTAGCAAACCATAAGGAAGGTTTAATAATATTATGCTAGATCAGTTTATCTTTGGGTTGCTGCATAAATGCTTTCAAAAATAGTGTGTGCAGTATTATTTTTCTCTTTTATTCTTTTAAATTGCAGTTTATTTTATTTATTTATTATTATTTTTCTTTTGTAGGCTTTTTGTATTACTGTTGCTGTAACAGTCTATCTGGTTTGTTGTTTTGCCCAACACTTTTGTGCTATGCTTCTCAGAGCACTGCAGTGAAGTAAAGGAAATCCACAATTTGGTGACATATTCCTCTGGGTACTGGAAATGTTTACGTAAATTTGGGGAAATCCATTTACATGTGGGGACTGTCATTCTCTCAAGTTCAGAAGTGTGTAATGCATAAACCAACAAACTGTTGACATTGTTATCGTCGCTGCACCAGTAAGTAAGATTAAAATTATAAATTATCACTAACAGCACATCTGCAAACAAGTGATTTCAGCAAAACAGCATTCCTGTATTGCCACAGTTGATTTCCTACAGTTGCAGGAAATATGCACGAAGGAGTCCGAGAAATGACTTGGGGTTGTTGAGAGCTGTTACTGGAAACCAAATGGCAGCCATCTTTGAAGAAACAGAGAGAAGACATGCTAAGGAGGAGGTGATTTTCCTTTCCAGATGTTTTTATTTTTAGACAATTGTATTTAGAATCCAGTGGTTGACCTTTTCTGCGCCTGCCCCCTTTCCCTGCCTCTCCAATATTGTTTAAGCCTTTAATCAAAAGGGCATCTGGATTGCATTGAGCGTTGCAGAAAAAGTCCTGATTGCTGTTTAGCAGACCACGCGATGATGTCACTTTTCATTAATAAAGACGCTGCCCACAGCCGAAGCATTTATCTTCTGTGTCACAAGATTCAGAAACCTCCAGCTGTGGGACATGACAGCGCCTCTTCGACCACTTTAGTCAACAATCGAGAAAACATGCAGATGCTTCAAAACAGCTCCGTGCTCTGATTTATGCCAGAACCCTACCAATAAGAAGAATGTTTAAAACAAAGAACGGTTAAATAAACAGGTTAAAAATGTATTGATGACTACCTCAACATGTTTAAACAGTCTAATTTTGTCACAGCTTGTTTTATCCCGATCTTAGATTCATCTTTAAAACCTTTCTGAATTGTTTCAAGATTTCCACTTACACACACACAATACCACTTAACTGCTTTGTTGTACTTACAAGCAATAAATTACAAGATGTTTTTATGTCTTTGTTTCCATGCCATAATAATGGAAAACTACTCATGCCTGCTTTCTGCCTAAAAAGGTTGACATCTGTACATCCAAACAAACCTGACGACCCAACAAAGCTGCCCTTGATGAACAGCTCCTCAATAAACTTGTCAAGCCTTTTCTCTCTCGGCGTATTCACAACTCATCCAGTTCTGACAGTGAGGGGAGGGCTTGGTTTAAGACCATTGTTTCCACGAATCTAATCTGTTACTGTTGAGTCTACACCCTTTTCCCAGACTGTGTCATGACTGACTTGTATTCTGCATAACAGTGTCAAACCAGATAAAAATCAAATTAGATGATAGAAAAGGGAAAAGTTGTTCTTTTTTTTCCCCAAATAGGAAGCACGGCATCTTCAGTTTTCCTCAAGCTTTTGTCTCTGCCTGCAGGTTTTAGTCAAAGAGGTAATTAGAAAAAGTTTGTAGTGCTCTCATAATAAATATTCATGCCTTTTTAAAATGAAGTCAACTTGTGTAGCATTAATGGTGAACTTTCTGGCCAATTAAACTGCAGTCTCACTTGACATGTACTGGTTTAAGTTTATTAATAGCTCTAGCTTAAAACAGGAAAAAAAATCCTATACTACATTAAAATGATATATTTTTGCATTTGTAACACTGTTACTTAGTTAAATAATTATAGCCTTAGTTGTTCTGTGCTTTTTAAAGATGCACAACTATAACAAGAAGACATTAAGCCTGCCTGCTGTCAGCTGCTTCACAGCAATCTTAGAATGTGTTACTTCAATGAACAGTGATCAATGTCTCTCTTTTAGCTTCCACAATTTGACCACCCTCAGTTTTGGTGACTGGAAATGTTGTCCAACACCTGAATTTGTCTCTTTTGCAAAAAATGAAAACATTGTGGGATTTTCAGCCTGATGTCCAACAGTGTGCAGCAACAGACCGTCCCAAGTCTTACTTCCAGATAGAGAAAACACTGGCCTTTTCTTTCACATCTTTTTAAAATGACTAGCTTATGATATGACTTAAAATAGTAATGATTTTGAAATTATAATTTTTTTAGATTTGTGGCATAGCTCAATACGGGAAGATGGTTAAAGTCTAGCTTGGACTTCATGGATCTTTCTCCCATTTTTGCTAATTGACCACTGTAGGAAGAGAAAAATCTTTGGCTAAGATGATGCTACTGCTGTTTACATCTGGCTTAAATTGAGTGTGATCCCATTGCCAGAGTTATGTTCAATCGAAGGAAAACAGACACTAAAAAATTCTGTTGGTTCATCCTTGTTTGCTTAAATTTAAAATAGAAGCTTTGAAAATATTATATGGTTAGAAGTGGTCTGCTTGAATCTGCTTATTCTACTCATCTGTTGCTGATATTTAACATGTGAATGGTCTTTTCACTTTGGCGGAAAGCATTCAAACTACCACCAGTTTCTCTTTTACAACATTTAGAGAACATTGGCCACTTATTTGTTGTTCTGAGTTCACTGTCAGAAAAGGAACTTCAATAATGTTACCCAGGAGCAAATATTCCCAACCTTTTCACAGAAGACACATCTTTTACCAAGTTGTATTTATGTTAAATGAAAGGAGTTTAAAATTTTCATTATTTCAGGGAAATAAAACTGCACCTTATTGTGACATGCCAGATATGAACTATATTTTACACTAAATTTGGATCTAGAGTGCATTTTCTACCCAACTACGAATTTGTTATGTCATACAAAATCTTAGATTTTAAATATGCTGCATTCTGGTTATCAAATGCAAGATGAAAAGAAAAGTTTCAATGCACAGATAAGCAAGTTCTGCATTTAGATTGGTTAACTTAACCCTTGTGTCTAGAAATGGGGTCCAACCGAGCCCACATAAGTAAAACTCAGTCCTCACACGCACAAGGGTTAAACAACAGAGGTCCTCATGTTAAGTGCTATACACTAGCTGATGATTTCTAATGATACAAATTTTAATCTCTGTAAATTAAGTATCCTGGGTGTCCACACCTAATAGGGCAAGACAGTAAAGAAAAGCAAGAGACATCAATGTAGATGCAAAACCAAAAACCTTCATGAATTTAAAATACTTGGAAACGAATCAGTATTTAAAGATTCCCATCAGTGAAAGAGGAGCTGAGGTCTCCAAATTTGGTCACTCGCTCAGTGTTTTAAGACATTCCTTTGCCATCTGCTTTTAATAGTCATCAAACTCTGCTTTCAATCAACGTTACGTCTTGTTGCTTTGCATTATCTGTTGTGGGACTTAAAAAAATGACAATTTAAAAAGATTATTTTCTTAATTCAAAAAATATGACATATTGTGACTAAGCTGAAAAACATGTGGCTTCGACTCAATGTATTTTTTTCTTATTCTTTTGTCGATTGTGGCCACTCAAAAACAACTGTTAAGATGACAGATATCTATCAAAGCCCTTTTTCTTCTGAACTGTAATGAGTCTTGCTTGAAAGTCCTGTTGGAGCATGGACTATGTCCAAATTAACCTGGACGCAAACGAGAATGCACTGCTTCAATGTTTGAGAGTCCATTAATGAAAGCACAGTGCTTGAAAGAGTTTCACTGATTGCGTCTCTTATCCCAGTGAGGAGTGGGACCTTTCAAAAGAGGAAACCATTTATCTGCGGAGGGACTGCAGAGCTTGCCTGGAGAGCCTCACTGTGATCCTCTTATCATGAAAAACTTGAGGAGATTCAGTTTGTAAAGGCACTCATTTGATCTCAATGGGTTGTTGGACTGTCCACTGTCAACTGCTGACCTTATCAGTTTTATATATCCAGGGTATTTCACCATCTCCCCAGTATGATTAAATGGGCCATTATTATTTTGCAACATGCACGCTCAGCCATGACAACAGCATGCAGATTTAAGGTTGAGGACTCACTTGGCTTGCTATAAAGAATCTGTATTTGTGTGAAAGGTTTTCACCCAGTAAATATTTCCATGAAAGCCTCTCCAGATTTGGCTAATACTGTTGCTTGAGAAGCAACAGCGCACTGTGATCATACACAGGTTTCTTTCTGTGGAGACTTATTCCCACAACTAGACTTCTGAAAAAAAAAAGAAAGACCACATCTGGACTGACAAGGTGGCCCTTAGCAGGTCCACTGCATCATTGCGTGCTATCTGCTTGATCTTCTGAAACCTCAAGGTGAAGGGGATGAACAAAAACATGTGCAACTTGCTAGCAATTTCACACTGCAGAGGCAGGTCAGGTCAGGCTCCTTCCCTGTTTGTTTCAGGATATTTCTTTGAACCTTGAGGCCAGAAGTCTGCTAAGTCCATCATAAACACAACATGAATCTTTCTGGCTTCTCTGGTATGTGACCACAACTAACACTCTGAGATTTATGGTGCTCAAAGATGTTAATACAGCATGTAAAAATAGCTAAAGTTTTAGCTGTTTATACACAATTATCACAGCGGATGTGAAAAGTCTTAAAACCCGTTAAAGTGTCCGATTTTTTGTGATGTAAGAAACATATCATCATAAATCTTTCATATTTTTTTATTTCATCTTTAATGTGATGTACTTAGTGTACTGTTTTACTGGAAAACAAATACATCGGATGAAGAGAAAAAACATAAAAAATGAAACTACTACTGCTACTTGGTTGCCGAAGTGTCCAAACTTTTAAACCACATTCTGATTCTGTTTCAACATTCAAAATTGTTGGTGGTTGTTTGCCAGTGTCTTGATTTGGCAATGTTTGCTAATATAACTTACAAAAGTCCTTTACCTATCAGAAAATGAAACCTCTTGCAACTGCAGAGACTAACTGTCACAACTACCTTTTGGTATCCTTCTGGTGTTCGATTGCTGAGGCAAATATTTTTTGTTCCAAATTTAACCTGTTAAATTGTTTCAAACGGTTTAGTTTAGTTTAGTTTCATCTGACCAAATGCATAATTCCACGTGGTTTTGGAAGTTTTTAGCCAGACCTTGGTGTTTTCTTTAAAGGAAAAGGTCTCTGGAGTGCAAAGAAATGGGAAATACAAGAGACTGTTGTCCTAAATAGAGAACCACCAACACTAAAAATACATTCCTCTTCAGTGTTCTTTTTAGGATCTGTGCAATCTCCCTGGCTAGTTTTGGTTTTATATTTTAAAACATAAAATGCTTTTGCGGATGTTCTTATACCCTACTGCTCGCAGATACGCTTGCTCAACAAGATCATGTGGAGCCTTTGTGACTCCTTGCAAGCATTAACTCTGGCTAAGGGTCCTCTATAATTGATGGCAGGTGTGTACAAAAGAAGATGAAATGTTTGAACCGAATTAAAAGAGATTGGTTTGTTTTTCAGATATAGAAAAAAAAATTCTGAAGTAAGAATACGTTGTGAAATTACTTATTTTGGCCTTATTTTGTATCACAAAAATTGGCATTTTATCATGGATTTGAAGACTTTTGAAAGTCACAGTAAAGCTAACTAGTTGAAACAGTGGATCAGATTTCTAGTTGGTGCAGCCTTAAATATGACTTAAAGTAATATAATGGTATCTCACCACATTTGGTGGTGAAATATGATCTAGGAAAAAAAGCAATAGACATATTTCAAAAACATATTTTACCAAACCTCCTTTGAAAGGGAAGTCTGGATGGAAGAATGTAGCTGACAGGAAAAAAAAAAGACTGAAATGATAAGCGAAGCCAGTTTGGAGCAACAAACAGACAAAAAAAGAAAAAAAACAAAGAATGGACACTCTAAAACAAACAAATGAAGTGTGACAGAAAACTAAAACAAACATTTGTTCCAACTATAACCACTTTCTTATTTAAGTCAATGCTTAATTAATGTATTTTTGCATATTGTAACATTTAGATGAATGTTTCAAATCTTATACTGCAATAAGAAGAAAATCACTTTTTATTAGGACACCTCCTAATTCCTCAAAAAAGAAATTTAACTTCAGACAAAAAAAACAGATTCTCTGTTTATTAGAAGTCATTTTTTACATCACAAAAGTAACAATATCATAAAAATAAACATTGTAAGTCCAAACACTGGACAAGTGCACAGTTTGAAATTTTCCTGTCATAAATTACTCCAGTGATTAACAACCAACTGTAATGTGTTTAGGAAAATGGTGATTTGAGACTCAGTTGGCTCTGTCCGTTCATATCTCTATTGCTGGGCTCCAGCGTCTCAGATATAACTTGCTTTCGCCCACTGTATGTAATCGTGTTATCTGTGTGGAGCCCTTCCCCTCCCAGCTGGTTGGCAGAAGCCAACTTCTAACTGTTGGATGAAAGGCATCCAATTAGGAGGAGACATGTAGGTCGTAATGTGAAGATTTTTCCCGACAACACTGGTGGTCATCAAGGCCGTTTATACAGCGAAATCTCACACTGTGGGAAGAGTACATGTCCTCCTTTGAGATGAGGACTTGACTCAGAATTGATTCCAGTTTAGACTTTAATAGCATTTTACACCAAGCCTTTCGTATATTATTTTAATAGGGGAGCAGAGCTGACGTAAGGAGGGAGCACTGTTCTGATGGCTCTAAAGGGAGGGGAAACCAAACGGTTTTCCATTGTCTCAAATTAAGTTGGCAGTAAAAGTGGTTTACTTGGATTCTCACTGCATGCTGTAATTTGTGAGCATTACATTGATAACCTGCATTCAGCTTCACTCGTGTGTTTTGTCTGTTCTCTGCTGTAATAAGAAATGATGGCATAACTGAGTGAAGCCAAAGGGAATACGATTTCAGCCAGACGCTTAAGTGAATCACCAACTGTGTTGCATGTGAAGTGTACATTTGCGTGACTTGCTGTTTATTGCCCACATTCAACTTCGTGACTATCCTCAATATCTGTGCCAAGTCTGAGGCCACGTTCTTAAATCTCTTCCCTTTGTTGGTTGGGAAAGTGGCTTGTGTTCCTTCCCTGGCCCTTTCTGTTCTGCTTCACAGTCACTTCATGTCGTGGGATGTAACATGTGGATGCACTGTATTCACTTATCTTCTGTCATTTTTTTATATATATCTGCACAATATATTCATGAAGCTTTATAATAAGAGCTCTGAAATGATCCTTTGGAGCCTTTGTGCTCGTTCATCTGTGTTACAAGTTATTGTTGTTTTTTATTTCTTCATTGTTTTTCCTGCTCCTTCTCAAAACCCAGAAATGACAAGATGTCAGAGCTTGTCTGAGACATGTCACAGATGAATACCAGACAGGCTCTGTTCCCTCTTTGCTCCAAAACAGTGGGTTCATCCCAGTCAGCTCCACGTTATCTCTCAATTCTATGAGAAACATGCAAAACCATCTGGAAAACAGACCATTTCTTTATTATTAAATGAGACAGGAAATTATTGAGTCTATTGTAAAAATATGGAGCAAAGGTATCAGTCAAGCAGCAAAAACTGACACAAAGCGATCAAGAAATTTGTTATATAAACAAGTAGCACTTATTTTGGAGTGCCTTTCATGTTCTATTTCATGGTATCGAGTAAGTTGGACATGGCAACCTTTTGGCTGTGTCACAACATCGAATAGGTTTGATGTTTTCTGTGGAAAAAATATTTTCATGTAAGGTTTCTCATCACACAACATACACAGAGCGAGACATACAGAATAAGAAATGGGGTTTTCCAGGACTTTTTATATTTTTACTTTGACTGCAATGCTTTTTTTCCCCTTTGTCCTCCCACATTGTAAAAACATGATAAAATATTAATTGCGCTGTAGACTTTGTACAAGAGTCAGTGTACATTGTTGTCTCTCCCTTTATTTATGAATTTATCCTGTAATTGAAGGCAGCACCTTATATCTGCCTTCCTTTTTCTTTTCTTTTTTTACCTCTCCTTAAACAAATTGTAATACACTTATTTAATATTCACTCTTAATTGTCTATTGCTTCATCTACTCTGTATTTTTAAAAGTTTATTCTTTTTATGATCAGAGCCAGATGCTTTGATTTTCACTCTCTTGTTTAGTAATTATACATTCTTGCATGCTTGGGCAAGCAAACCTCAGTGGCTGGCACTGAGTACATGAGGTCAAACAAAGTTCAGTAATATTTTTAATAATGCTTCCAGGAATTGAAGGCTGTTTCCAGGATCATTCTTCAACAGACCCATCGCTAGCTGTTTGGACATTCAAAGATTCAACCAGTAGATGAAAAATACTGCATTATATTAAGGAGAGTTTCTAAAACTACAGCCAGAAAAGATACAATGCTGCAAAATGCTTTGTAAATGGGACCTATTTTCTGACATGCAAAGAAATGTCTTCAATTCATTTAGGCTGTTAAAGAGTCAGAGAGAAGGCAAGACTTTCAGGAGACAACAAGAAGGCTTAATCGAGTCAGATTGCTTTGTTTTATTCTTTTGAGCTTTCAACATTTATAAGTCATTAGAACAATGAAGCTGGTGCAGTTGAGGCCATAAGTTGGCCTGAATCACATAAGTTGGCCTGAATTACATTGTTGCTCTGGCTACAATGTAATTTACCAGTATACGTATGTAAATTAGGGCTGTAGTGATGTAATAATCTCACAATACGATACACAATATTCTGCTCACCATACGATATATATTGTAATATTTACCAAACAATACAATTCAATACACTTTTGAAATTTTCTGAAAGATTTTAGAGGGACAAAGTGATTTTGGTGACATTTTGTGACTGTTATAGAGTTGGATTAAATTAATTTAACTGAAAACTGATTAAAAGCACCAACTACACAATACCTGGCTCTGGTTGGACACAGACTTAAAGTTGACAGCTGGACAAAATTAATCAAAGAAGTGGTGAGAAAACATGTTTCTTTTAATTGAA
>CAEGAF010026695.1:0-14971 GCA_903067075.1 Micropoecilia bifurca | reverse complement strand
TGCACTTTATGGTATATGCATCTGTAGCTTTGTATCACATGCAATTGAGTTTGTTGTTGCTTTATGTCTCAAATCACACCCAGTGAGATACAATGCATGCACTGTCTGACACATTACTAACTTGTGAAATTTCAACCTTGCTGTGGAGAAAATTTACATTAAAAACAGAAGCACCTGTAAATGTTTTGTTTGTTTTTTTTCCAAATACCCTTAATATCAAATTACTATAAGAAATAATCTAAGAAGGTCACCTTAGTGTTACAGTTTAACAGTTCAACAATGATCTACGAACATAGCGAGATTGCAAGAAGACATTCATTTTAATACTTATCTATAGTGCGTCCCCCAAGTGTTTTGCTAGCACATAAGCTGAACCAACCCATTTCATGCATGCACTAATCTTTTGTTTACTTCCGAGATGGATGAGGCAATTCTAATCATTATAAGTAGTGTATTAAGTCTAAAGTTATTAATTATAAGTGAAATTGCAATTTTAATGGAGTCCCTGTTAGTTAAGTATGCATTTGCTCTTGTATTCATGCAAAATTATTGTTCTTTAAGCTGGAGGAGTCATAATTTATTGAAATCCACTTCATAAATGAGTGGCTGTTCTGTAAATTAGCCAATCTAAAGTTAGAGCATTGGGTCTATTGTTTTAAGTTTTTATTTTTTTTACATTCTGCGTATTTATACCCAGCATAATGTGATTTGAAAGTGGAAGCTCACTGCTGGGCAATGTCAGTGAGTGATCGTTGATTTTGTTAATGCACTCAAGTTTCAATAGACACAGTTTAATTTCAATATTTTAAAATATTAAACTCTTGTAAAACTTCCCCTTAAAAAGACACATCAAGGGAATATACAGTGATTATTTGTTAAAGTTGAGGGAGAGGATATGACTTTTCAGTTTTCCAGAATCAAGAATGTCCCTCTTTGGTCCTTGGTTTAGGGACAGACTACACACCCGTCCCTCATCTGATAAACATTAAAGCTTCCTGCGCTGCTTTTCCTCCTGTCAGTGTGCAGCTTTATCGGAACAACATAACACTTGGAGTTTTGCTCCTGGCACAGAAAAAAAAAAAAAAAAAAAAAAAAACCACACAGATCTCAGTGCCAGTGGAGTGTCTATCCAAGCAAGTATCGAACTGAGCTGTCTTTATGATAAGAGCCACCAGTTTGCTCTGTTTTGCTATGTGATCAAATGAAAACCTCTATATTACAACACCGTATGAGAAGCCTTCATTGTGTTTGAGAATTATTTCTTTTAAATCCAAGGTCCACGGGCTTCTGTTTTGTGTTTGATATCTCATCAATCATCATCTTGTCATTACCCTGTCGTCCTGATTAAAATGCACAATCTGAGCTCGTTTGCCTCTCTGTTCTCTTCCCTGTCCCTAATCTATCCTTTTCCCTTCTCTGTCCCTCCATGTGTCTCCCGCCTCCCCTCCTCCTTCTCCTAATCCATTTTCTCGCAGTGTCCTGAGGGGTTGAGACCAATGAAGGATGGCTCAGGTTGCTATGACTACTCCAGAGGCGTTGACTGCACGGATGGCTTCAACGGAGGTTGTGAACAGCTGTGCCTTCAGCAGCTTGTACCCCTGGAAGATGACCCCACTTCCAACAATGTTCTTATGTTTTGCGGGTGAGAATGACTACTAGAAATAAAATATGTAAACAAAACTCTTCCCATGCCATAAACCCAGCCGTGGGAATTATTTAGTACACTCCAGAATTCAATATCTCTGAAACCATACTGGTCTTCATTTGACTAAGTCTCTGACATCATTTTGAAGAAATGTTACGACGTTGCTCCCATACACTGAGGTGTGCAGGTTAAGGTTTTGCCACAGTGTTTAAATCAGGCTGAGGTTTGAACTTTCATTGGACCACAGTAGCACTTTTATGATTGACTGAGATTGAAACAAGCTTAAGTTGTCATACAACAGCCTCATCTGTAACCCTAGAATCTATTGGCATAGTTCATGGTTGACTCAGGGATTGCAAAGTGTGCAGGCTAAAAATCTATTCCAAATCGTCACCACTGCACTGCCTGATGACTAGGGTCACATGGCGGTGTGCATTATGGTCAGACATTTCTACTTTGGTCTCATCTGTCAGATGAATGTCATTGCAGAAGTGCAACTTTATAAACCAAGATTATACTGACATAGTATTTTTAAAGAGAACATTTTTTTTTTTTTTTTAGAAAAGTCTTCCTAAAAAAGTCATGCTTGCCTTTTTATATTTTTATTTTAAAGTCTGAGTATTTCAGTCTCTGACCTTTAGGGAATTTCCTTGGAAGATTCTTAGAAATTCCAAGGGAGTATAGTCCCTGCAGCTATCTAACCGGTTTACCACTTGTGGGGAAAAAAAATAATAAAATAGAAATGTCTCACTTTAGATTGAGAGACTTCAGTTTGGTTAGAAATGTCATTATAACATTCCCCAAACTGGAGAGCAGCAAAAATAGCTTGTCTAAATTCACTGCTAACTCTTTTTCCGGTGTGGTGTTGTATTAACACATGTCCTCAATGACAGATTACAATGCAACTTTAAGCTGCGTGCAGCATCTCCCCTGTAGTATTGATAAGATCTAACACTAACACACTGCTACATAGGAAAAATATCTCCATCATATTCTCTCTTATTTTATGTTTTTATGGTGTATTTTTTGACAGTGCATTATGATCTGTTCTAAACATACATTTCAAATGCATTACCGCAGCAGAATTATGGTGATATATTTTCCATTGTATGCAATGTAATAAACCAGCAAGCTGCTAATTTTTTTGCTTTTTCATAGGTGGCCTCATTTGCTAATAATCAGCTAATCAAAGACATTTGATTAGCACTTTCTGGCTGCTGTTTTACTTTTAAAAGCAACAAGGAAATGTATGGCTTTTTTCTATGGCTCTGTCTGAATGGCGTCTGCTGGCAGGGAACTTTGCTTTCTTGTTAATAAGGGTTTTAATGGCAAAGTTTTAATTAAAAATGTTCATCAGTGTTTTAATTTAAAAATTAAAACAATCTGCAAACACTGTGCTGTATGTGACATATAAAATGTAACTTAGACCTTTGTTAGTGTGACGTCCTTTCACCTTCAAATTTTTACATTTTTTTCTGTTTTTATGTTCAATTTTTTATATATATGCAATTGATAAAATATGCATTAATTTCACATGGGAGGATGTCTTGTTATAAGTGAAACAATTTGCCAGTGTACCTAGAAATTTTTGATCGATATTAAGGAATTTTTGACTTAAGTTTATTTTTATAACATATTTCAGTAACAATGCAGTTTACCAAACTTTACATCATAAAAGCCTCTTGCTGAAAAGCTGATTGGAAGTTAGTTTTTTTCACATTTTGATTGCACTAAGGCAATAGCACCAGAAAACTTCACAAAACTACTTGGTACAATTGAATATTTTTTACAACACTACAGACATTAGCCAGAACATTGCAGTTTGGGTACAAAACAGTCCTTTACATATAGACATATGCAGATATATAGATATAGATACAGCCAGTTTGAGCATGTCCCTGACTGTCCTTTATTTATATCACCTGAAACTTTTATACTTTTCTTTCTTTTTTCTTTGAACAAGACCTTTCACTTTTGTGTGTGTATGTGTGTGTACATTCACATACCTTGCATTACGCTGACAGCTTGTTCCTCGTCCGCAGGTGCGTGCAGGAGTACAAGTTGGCAGGAGACGGGCGCTCCTGCCTCCTGCAGTCAGAGAACTGTGAGGGACAAAAATGCCTGAGGCAAGATGTCCACTTCAATGACACTCTGTTTGCTGAGATGCTTCATGGATACAACAACAAAACGCAGCAAGTCAACTTGGGACAGATATTCCAAATGACCTTCCGGTAATTTAAGTCCAAATACACACACGACACTAACACTAGATGTTGATTTTTTTGATGCCCTTCTCAGACTATACTGAGAAGTCACAAAATGTGATTTTAAAAATACCTAATGCTGACATAGTAACAAATGTTCAGATTCTTAAAAAAATATATCTAAAGAGAAGTTTTCTCTTAATAGTGACCTCCTGGAAGAAGCCAGCTGTCTGGGTTGTTGGTTTTACTGCCTTTCTGCTTGCACAGATGTGTGTGCATCATCTTTGTATTTTGGGGCATGGAGAGTGAGAAGTGTATGAGAGAGAGTGATGGCTGAGTAAGGATTGAGACTTATCCTTTGGCAGTTCTCCTTCAACCGGCAGCCTCCTGAAGATCTGGCTCACTGTGATAAGTCGCATGCTGTCTGTAATGAAAAGCATAATACAGAAAGATGATGAGGGTCTATCTATGCATGAATGCAATACACACAGAAAATGTGCTCAAATGATATCTCACATTAGTTGTATATCTTTTACTCATTTCATTCTGCCTGTTTCATTCCTCCATTACCCAGTTTTTATATCAGCATTTTTTCCACGTGTTGTTATCATGTTGTGCTTTTCATCAGTTCTGCCTTGTGGGTCACAGTGTCTCAGCTTGGCTAATAAAAAAAAGTAATAATTGTAATGGCTGGTACCATTATCTACCTGCTGTAGGTCCTGTGAGTCACAGTGTGAGATACAGCGTACTGTAATGAGACACTGAACAGTCTCTAACAGTGAAAGTGAAATTAAACAATTCCTTTTAATATAAAGCTGACAATATGTTTTTGATGGGTCAATACTTTGGGGGAAATAATTGCACTTGATATAAACTTCCAGAAGTAATTAAAAAAGAACAGCAATTGCCTTTTAGATGCACCATAACCGCGGTTTAAAATGTATCTACAATTACTAAATTTATACCCACAATACAGCCATATAGAAGCTAATAGCCAACTCAAATTAACTAATTAAGTTACCTGTTCAAATCATTTTTTAAGGAGTTCTGTAGGAAATTCACAAGGCATGGTCTGGAGCCAGTGCCACAAGAGTGACCAAATGTGGAGATGAAACACAGAGGTCACATTTCTTGTGGTAAGCCACTCCTGATCCAGGGAGACCATGAAAAATATTTTTCATGTCCTAAGGAGAAGCAGTACTGGATTTTACTCAATGGTCCAAAATCCTCTTTAAAAAAAGTGAGTTTTGCATTTAATTTTGAATTAAAGCCCCAGAGTCTGGAGGAATATAGAGGAGACACAGAGTTTTGGTTCTGTGCCTAATTGCTATGTGCTTATCAAGTCTGAAGTTAGTACAGGCATTTAACAGGAAAATATAAGCTACTTAAACCTGACAAACTTAGTGAAGATCCTGATTTCGTTCACCTGCTGGGATTGGCAGTTGCAAAAAGTACTGCCAAAAAAGTACTGCCTTGTTTAATGACAATAGTTTGGCCATGCATGATTGGATGACAATCTTGCCAGACCTAAAAGCCCAGAAAATCAACAGAAGAGTATGATAAAATGAGAGACACCTGAACTAACAATGCAAATGAGCTCAAGGCTCCTGTAAAGAAACAAAGGCTTCCTTAAACATCTCCGCAGAGCCATATTCTGGCTGTCTTCAAACCGGACTGGATGCAGTAAATAATGCAAACCCAGTTGTGACCTGTGCTCTACATTAAATGGAAATATGATTCAGTTGGCTGCAATTTGTGTTAATTTTGTACTGGTATTATATCATAATTACATCCTATTGAGAAACTGAATATGAGGATTTCATTAGATGAACCATATTCATCCAAATGAAGAGGAATGAAAGCTTGAGTTCCACCACGCAAGGTTGTATTTAATGTCCCACAAGATTCACATTTTAAAATAAATGATCTTTTCCGTGATTTTCTCATTTACTGAAACCTACCTTTATGTACAAAAGCATGTTAATCATTGCAAGTATCCCAGTTAAAAATGTATAGTCTATGTTATTGTCGAAATTTTGGGCAAAGAACAAAATAAAACACAAGGGCTTGAGATCAAAGTGGAGCAATCTGGACTATTAGATTTAGCTCATTGCTTGTGCTTCATATTGTACCAGGTAGTACAAATGTAGTTCAAATGTTTAAATGCGCGTCTTTCTCACATAGTGGTACACTGGGAGAAAGAATGAAGATCAGATATTTTTGGGGAAGTGCACTGCAGTACTTTCGTTTGTATTTGAGTGATGAAATAAAATCCAAAGAGAAAAGTACCCCTTACCATAACATATTGAAAAGTCCATTTTTGTTTGAGAAAAGTACCCCCAGTGCTAGATATGAATCTATTAGATGGATGATGAAATCAGAGGATTATCGGGGTGTTGGAGGAAAAAAAAGTCATCCAGGTGTCTAAAAATGTGAAGCAGTCAAGCTATTTAAAGAGATGATAATCAAAGACACATATTCAACTCTGACAGGATATTGTTTCAAGAAATGGATTGCTTTAATCAGACCAGCGGTTTTCTCAGATAAATTGTTCTAAAAAACTAAAGTTGGAGCTAAAATCTGCATAGAATCACTTAAAAACAACATGAAGGAATACCATTAAGACCACATGAAAAGCTTAGAGGATAATGATGAGGTAGGGCTAAAATGATTGCTGGTTTTAATAGTTTTTTGGGTAAAATTTCCAACTACTACCATTTTGAAATGAAATTACTAAGAAAACTAAAAGCCTGTGTGCTATTGGTGCATCATCTCAGACCCAAGCAGAGGACACCAGGAGCTCAGCTAGAGATTTTTCATCCTCAAAGAAACACTCTGGACTTCAGTGGCTGTATTATGGATTTTACAAGTACACTGAAAGGCTTTTTGAAAAATGTTTTTCTGTCCACACTTCATGCAGAATGAAAGGACGCTGGTACTATTAGTGTTAAGTTATTTCCTTCTACCAGCCGCTCACGCTCCCTGCATCTTCCACTAAATGTGCTAAGGGTAGCCAGATATATTAGCCCAGAACATCTAGTTTCGGCTTACAGTATCTTCACTTGACACGATAAAGCTGGTTGCTTTGTCCATTTGTCCTGCAGAATGTGAACATCACAAAACATCTTTACTGATTTCATTAATGTAAGCTCTCAAATCTGTCTGTCACTGCTAGAAATTTAAAGGGTTAGGTCCGAATTTCTTTGAAGTGAGCTTTTGTTACACTACTATTGTAATTGTTTCTTACATAGAGTGGAACAATATATCACTCTGAACTTGCTGAAGATGTAAAAAATGGAAAAGAGTGATGGAGTTTACAAGCTAACCAGATGTGTGATGCGAGACGTTACCTCATCAGGTGATTAGATTGGCTTCAGTCAATCTAATCAGCTAATAATTGTTAAACAACCAAGGGACCTGGAAAGCATAGCAACATATCATTTTCAGTGCTGCTGTACACATGTCAACCTGACACAAATTCTCTTTATTCTTGGTTTAGCTAGAGAGGACTAGCAGATGATTGGATGGATTTATACAGTCATTATAGGAACATGAGCCTTGCTCTACTTTGTCTCAGCAGATGTCACTGAATCATAAGAAATTAGAATATGGGTTCCCATGACACTTATTAGTTAGATTAAAAGCACCTTATGAAAATTGGCAACCTTTAACCATCTACTGAACATACTTTTCATGAAATTATTATCAAGTACTACATGTGGGTCACTTGTCAAGTTTACATAATCCAACTGGCTTGTGCACTCCTGGACAGATTTCTAATAAAAATTAGACCTGACCTCAAAACATAACATATATTTTATTTATTATAATTTCCCATTGGCATTTTATTGTATGAATCCCTTATGCAAAGTTAGCTAATTTGCTTTGTAACTTAATATATTCTAATTTGACTTCATATTATTACTTAAAGTGAACCTTTGTACTTTGCAAAAAAAATGAACTGCTTTTTGAATAAGAATTTAATGCAAACCCAAATGAGCTTATTAATGCATTAAAAAGATTTCAAACATTTAGCAGAGCACAGAAAACTCAGTTAAAGCTTGCATTGTTTTATTGAACTGCATTGGTCTTGTATCTGTGTGTGCCCAAGGGCCACGAGTCAAGAAATACGGTAGGGATGAAGAGCTGGAGCGGGAATTGTTTTTATTTTGATCACCTTAAGAGCTGTAAGCTAAATGGGCCTCGACATCCATCTTCAGAGAATTACTTTGACATGATTGGCATGTCTACAGCCTAATATGGGAATAGACCAAATGTTTTCTAATGTTTCACAAGGTTTAACCAGTTGGGAACTGCCTCTGATACACTGACAGGGCACAGTTTGACAGATAAAAGAATGGCAGGATTTAGAGATTTTAACCACAGGAGAGAGACAGTCTTGATCCATTTGCCCTTAAGCAGTGGGGAGCACAGTGGTTTCTATACCTCTAGACTGTAGGTCTGTACATCAGGTCAAATAAAACTCTGAGAAGGAGAGACATTTGTACTGAAGCCAAGATTGAACTGGACTTTTACAAATGCCCATTTTAAAATCACTTAAATCTCTGTCTGTCTATGAGGGGAAATAAAGTGTTGCAGCATTAAATACAACTATTTAGAGCTTTTTTGATGTTTTTACAGTTGATATTCATGTAAATTAGGGGGTCCACACCACGTTTGCGCTGTTAATTACATGTGCCCTCGATCTATGTATGGCCACGTGCTTAATGCTTTTTCTTTCTTTTTTCTTTTTTTGAACAAGCATTCAACGCTCATTATTTTGAATTTTTTAAGATCAGGCCCTATGTCAAGCTATAACATTACTATTTTCACCTTTTTACATCTAATCTCTTAGAATTTTTTTTCCGCCAGTAAAAACCTGAGAATTGTTTCTCAGTAAAGTCAGAGGTCTCCAAATGATGTAGTGTGTTACATTTCTGGATTAAAAATACATTTTTATTGATTGTACTTAAACTTTTAAGCGACTCAGAAACTGTTTTTGTATTAACTTTAGCTAAATCTATTACTTGCCCGCGATTTAAAAAGGACACTCAGAAAAGTTTATAGATCTGGTAATATAGTCAAAAAACAGTATGATGTTTCCTTACAATCAAAGTAATGGCTGGTAAATATACTTGTTGGATATCTTTAAATATATTCGATGAATAATTCCTCAAAATGCCGTTTCGTCCTACCAAGCATCAGATGTCTACTCATCCGCAGCCTTCCAGCCTCCCTTTCCCTGGCTTTATAAATTGGTCATTTGCTGTGGTTATTTATCTTTTCAAGAATGTTGGGTACATTTTGTCCTCCGAGAGACTTCTGTAATTTGCAGAGAACCACATGTTCTCTTTCCCGTCTCGACACTCTTCACTTTATTACACCTTTGCAGTTTGCACCTGCTCCCGGAAGCTCGGAAAAATTTCCATACTAATTGTGAGATGCACACACTGCTGTACTTGCATATTCCCTTGCAGTTGGCTGATTGCGTGCAGATGACAGGCAAAGCACACTTTCAGGCTGATTGTGGGTGCTTCAATACACAACACCCAGGTCTTGGTGTAAAGTCTGTTTGAAACTAAGTGCAAAAAAACATGACATCTGCTGCACCAATTTTGATCCTTTTCGATCGGTGATTTCAAAGAATTTCACTCTATTCTGAGGGAAAAAATAATTGTTTATTCACAATCAGCAGATAATTTGAAGGCAAGAACATAAAACTTTTTCAAACAAAGGAATTCCAGTTGTTTAAGGCATTGAAAAGAAATCACATTTGCCATTCATCACTGTAAATCTTGCCACACGAGCCAAGCACACAGGAGTCTAATACTTGACTCCCAGTGCTACTAATTAAACATGTGTATTACGGCATGTCATCTCACTTAAGTCCTTATTCCACATTTTCAAATCCACTGTGTCATTTGTCAGAAGAACCAAAGCTTTGTCTTCACAAACACTTGCTCCCATTAGATTCCACTTCACACTTTGTGTATTTATAGCAGCACTTTGCTAGTTTTACTCCTATTTTCTGCACTTTTCTTCACAACATCTTTGAAATGCAGATGTGACTCTTATTTCTCAGCCCCCCCATCCCCATTTTTTTCCCTCTTGCCTCAGCAGCATACCGATTCCCTCTCACTTACCCAACACTTCATTCCCCTGCATCAGCAGCTCAAAGGAAAACAAAAATGAAATGATTTATATGAATTACATTATTTGTCGCACATCCTCTTGGGTACTTGTCTAATAAGAAATAAAGCACCTGATTTACACCTGTTACACATGCATTTTATTTCAGATCTCGTCGGGCACGCTGTTGACCCTGTGAGGTGAACGTTACTAATTACTAATATTTAATAACTAGTTGGAATGCATTGACACATGATATTTCTACTCAATGTGAAGTTTTTAAAGGCACTGTCCAGTAATCTGAAACCTTTAGGCTATTCTTATGGGTTCTCAACATGAAGTTGGGGTTTTTTGAGCTGAAACCAGTTTCATTTATTTTTGAAACTATTTTAATGTAACAAAGTAAATAGCTCTGGAGTTTTCCTCTTGTCTTCATGGAGTCATCAACCCTTATTGTCTGAATAATCAACAGCACTTATTTATAAAAGCATTGAAGAAGCTCCCACGTCTTAAGTCTTAACGTCTTAACCTGGCAACATGTCGGATACTCAGTAAAAGAAATAATTGCCAAAAGTGTGATGGAGTATGTACAAACGGTTTGAAAACACTATCAGAAGACCGTTAGCCGCTACCGCAGTTGCTCCTTTTAGTTTGAGAGTCAGAGTTTGGCTACATAAATTCAAACATTTCAGATTGATATGTAGTCAATGTCTGAGACTTCAGTCCCTCAGACAATCTTTATTTAACTGAATCAGATTTAAACCAAGCCATTACGTATGCTGTAGACGGCAGCTCTGACTCATGATGTGGCTTATGTATATTTTACTGCGAAAGAAGATGCTTGATTTATTAACCAGTGACGTTCACGGACTGCGGGTTGTTTATGACTTATAATAATCTATTCCTACTGTAGCTGTTGTCTCGTATCATGGACCACACAGATCTCACTGAGCTGTTTCAGAAGAAAATGAAATCGGCTTCCCTCAAACATCTTTGTTTCTCATTGTCTCTCTGCCATTGCAATCAAAATGAAAGAATTTTTTTTTCTTCTATTAGAAATGTTACATTCTTTATAAGTTTCTACACAGCCTCTTGCTTATGTTGTATTGTAATGTGTTGCTTTCTTGACTATTATGTTTGTGGGTTGACAACAAAGACTTTTTTTTTTTTTTTTTTTTTTTTTTTTTTTCAAAAATTAAACATTAGCACATTTTAATATCCTTCTTTTGTGTTGCAGGGATCAAATGTATTAATGCTGCTGGACAGCAAATACTGCACACATGATGAGCCTAAACACCCTTTCTCCAAAATATTATATTAACACAATACTTTACCTTTACAGTCAAAATATTAAACAAATAAGCTCTGTGATGTACTACTGACATCCAACTAAACAATTAAGCCAAAAGAAAAAACATGAATAATAAGAAAGCTGATAAAAATCTAATCATGAATTATAATAAAATGAGATTGCAGCAATATCACAGATCAGAAAAGATATGCATGTTACAACCAGTAACATGTATTGATGGAAGGTTTTTTCCTTGTTAGCAGAAGGCACCAAGAACCCAGTACTACAGCCGTATGCATGTGTGTCTGTGTGTGTGTGTTTGTGAAGGTGAGCTAACAAGCCAGCGAGTTGATCACTAGTGTAAAGGAGGGGAGGTGATGTACTATTGCCACATGGGAAATCTGGGCCTAAAAGACAAAACAATATAACTATAGAACAATGGGTAGAGCTAGCTTTAGAAGCCAGACAAAGAAAACTTGAGCTTTGATGATTTGAATGCGTTTACAGGGAGAGAAAGAAAAGAGATGTACAGCCGAGCCAATGCATGGGCTTCACCGCTATTATTAATTTGTTTACCTGTACCTACAAATTAAACTCAATGCTTTACTGTGGATCCAACCTTTTAAGCACACAGCGGATATGATCAAACTATGCAATAAGCAACTGTTCAAAGAGACTGTGGGTTTTCCACTTCAAAAACGCATTAAATCAAAGTAATGAATCAAATTCTAACTCATTCTACTAATATTTTTTTTCCCAGACACATAAAGTAATCTCTTGCCTTGTCAAATATGGGCTGAATTATTTTGCACTAATAATAGTTTCTTTAGAACACATTTGTTTACTTGCATACCCACTCAACTCCCTCTATTTGTGAAAACCAAATAAAATAAAAAAACTACATTACTTTTTGCAAAGATTTTGTCAAAATCTTGTCTGATTTTCATGATACATTTCCAATATCATGTCTAGTTTTGTCTCATGAGCTGGATGTACCACCAAATCGCTAGCGAATTATGCAAAGTTGTGCAAGCATTTAACGTTTTTTCATGATAAAGTTGCATCTTAACTGAGATTTTGTGACACGTCACTGCATGTGTGAAATACCAGAAAACCAATAATTTCATGTAAAATCCCTGTATAAAGACATATGTGCTGTCTGTTTTTCAAGATTCCCATGTTCATTTCATCTTTGTATGCAAAGTACAAACATCTTAATTCCCTCAGAAACAGAAGTAATGGGCCAACCAAGAGTTGGAGAGACGTATGTATGAAAAGTGTGGGAGCAGAGTGGCAGGTTGTCCATCAGTCTTGAGGTGAACATTTCTGTTGCTGTCAAATAAATCACATCACCTCTCTATTATACGTGCACAGACATTCATTATGTCAAGAACCGTAAGAGAATGTAAATTTAAGGCATGAAGAACTAGCTGACATGCAACTTTTAGTTTGAGTTAGTCACTAAAGAAAGAAATCCATTTTGGGCACATGCTGACAGGCTGTGCCTACGTCTCATTTCCTAACCATCAAATACCACACAACAGTTTGAAGCAAGCACTAGATAGGCCCTCAAACAAATTGCATTTGACTTTTGCGCAGGCATGTTTGAACTTCTAAAATGTCTCATACAGTAGTTTGGACCCCGAAACACTAACCATCACTCTGTAATGAAGAACTAATCAAACACCACATTGTCTCCTCCTGCCTCAGCCAAAAATCGTAAAGAATGAGAAAACCAGGGTTTCCCACCAATGTATTATAAGACTGGCGGGCCACCAGGCTTTACGTGTGCGACCACCAAGCTAAGCGTTGCTTATTTATTTGTCTTTTTAAAATGTTTGCATTTTTTAAGACTTTAAAGTTGGTGTTCAGGTATTAATATCTTCCGATCAAAGTCATGAATCAAATTCTAACACATAACATTATGTGTTATGTGGTAACACATAATTATCAAGTGATATTTTCAAATTTCCTGTCAGCTTTAAACAGTTTTAAACTCAAAAAACATGACGGGCCGCTGGATGAATGACTGCCTTCGCACCCAATCACTGGGCTTAGCAGGTTTTCTGGGGGAAACCGTGGAAACTGATATAAGATCAAAAATCCTTCTCATTTCAGCTGTCATTACATGATCAGAGCTGCTACTTCGTCCTAAGATCCCATCTAGGCACGAACAAACAGTATGAGAAAGTTTGGGTAGCCCTGCTCAACACTTTAGCTAGTGTATTTCAAAAGCATATTTTAAATTCTATCTTTTGAGATGATTTTAAATTAATTTAAGGTGCCTTGAGGATGATCCCAATCTAGCAGAATAGACTAAAGTGTGATATGTCATATTGAAAATCTCAAAGAAATTATCACCTTTCATGTTTTTAATATGAAAACAGTCTCTTTCTATACAGTCAGTTGTTTATTTTCCATGTTACCAGTGAAGCATTTGTTCCTTTTTCTTCACTTTAGCCAGAACTGCGAGGGATTTCTATCCCAGAAATTGTGTTTTGTAGAGGTCATTGTGAAGGGATAATGATTTTCTTTTGAAACTCTAATTATATTCTCACTGCGCCTGAGTCAGTAACATTTTTGCTGAAATACAAAATATAAAGGTTTTACCCTGGCAAGTTCAATAAATTATCGAAATGATAATCATCACCTATAGCGAATATTTTTGGGAAGTTTGACAGCTGCAAATGGATTTTATTTATCGGCTATGAAAAACAAAAAGTATATTTAAATTTATCGTACTAAAAAGGCTTTCACTTTTCCTTCTCTATTCATAATGCTCATGGCATTTGTATTTATCTGCATGTTCAAAATCAAGAAGTAGTATGTTAAAAAAAATCAATAAAGAAAGGAACTTAGCATAAAGCCTTAAGGACACAGCTGAAAGTTGCAGAATTGTGTGGACATTCTGTATGAAAAAAAATCCTCAAAGCAGAACATGAAATAACAACATAGAGTTAATGTATTAATTTCAATATTAATACAGTATTATCCATGTAGGATTAGATCAGGGGAAAAAAAGCTGTACCAGTAGCTTGGACAGATGTAGCTTAGGCAACCTACCAGAGATTTGAAGATGCTCTACAATAAGCCAGTCTGTCTGTAATTTGTCACAGCAGCAAATGAGTGTTTGGACATTTTTTTTCTTGAAACACAGAAAGTCTGGCAGCATTAAGGTAGACACGGTTTCTGCTCAGATGAGTGGGCCAACAGTCTCATTTCTCCAAACCAAAACACTTTGCATTTCTTAGCTGCACACCCGTTGCTGCTTGGGTTGAGTTTGACAGGAATTAATTTGATTTGTTGCGTATTTCTGCATAATTGGCAATAATTTAAGAACATTGTGAATTGCATTGATATTGTTGTTAATTTGGACAAAAAATAATTAAACAAAATAACCTGACATGACATTAATTAGACAACTTCAGTGAATGGAAGCAGATAAAAGTCTTATTTTTTCTACTTGCTGTTTGCTTTATTCTTCAATGTTCAACTATAGTATTGTGTAGCTGACAAAACGTTATTCCAAAGACACTGCTTGTCATGCCACTAGCTTAAACTTTATATCCACACCTTATGTATATTTCAACTTTTAGAGACAAGTATCACAAAGGTGCTTTAAAATAATAAACATAAAATGCAATGAAAAAACTAAAACAAAATGAAAAAATAAAATAGAATGAAATATATCTAAAAACAATT
>CAEGAF010026693.1:0-13254 GCA_903067075.1 Micropoecilia bifurca | reverse complement strand
ATATAGATATATATATATATATATATATATATATATATATATATATAGATATATCAAATTGACTTTGCAACTGAACACGTTGAAATTGAGCTGAAGTAGCTCCTGCTTTTTCTGACACTGCCTTCAGTACATCATCACATTTCTCCATTAACCCTTTAACTATGTTTTTAACAATGTTACTCTGAGAAGTAGCTCCTATAATGAACTGAGTAAATGCATAGTTACGCTAGCTGTTTGCTAATTGCTGCTGCTGCTAGTCTGAAGGAACGGAGTGAGGGAGTGGCGAGGGAGGGTTGCTCTGAGGAGGACGCATGAAAACTGGAGCTCTGAAGGAGGAGCTTTGTGAGAGCAAGTAGTCAGGCAAACATGCAGTTAAGAATCAAAAAAACACTCCAGGCAGGTTTTTGATCTAAAGCTCAAAATAGTTGATCTTACATGTTACTGCCCCTTTAATTTCAGACTTTAAAGAGTTCTTCTTCAGCTTGAATTCAATGTAGTATGTCCTTATAGACAATCTACTGTGTTTTTTCCTTTTCTGAACAAAAATAAAAACAATTCCTCCTTCCTTAAGCTGATGTGGTTTACAAACAAAGCGAATGACTTGAATTTTCTACAATTTTGTCTTTTTGTTGTAGGTATTGTTGAATCTCTTGTGCCTTTAGAGCAACAAAATGACTCAGATAGTAAACAGCCCAACACTGGAGGATCAGTTTATCAGTTTGCATCGACTACAAGACAGCGAGCAGGACAGGATGGTTTAAAGAAGATGAATCTATCACTCAATGAGAAAGTCTCACAATGATGCTCAGTTTCATCCCAACCTAATCGGGCTTTGACTTTTGACCCTAATAATTGTCACATGTTGACGACCTGCCCTCTAAGTGTTAAACAATGCCAGTCGTCTGCCTCTCATGTGACACTTTAAAATGTGTATAAGCTGGTTAGAGCACATAAAACTCCCCCACATCTTTAATCCCTGACTGCACTAAAAGCATTAACAATGTTTACAGACATCATACAGTTAATCAATAAATAGTGTCATCGTTACAGTTTTTAGCTTGCAGCTCCCCAAGCTCGACCTGTCGTCTTGTTTTGACCACATCAAAGGGTAAGGTGACAATAGCCGCAATCTGAAAAACAAACACGAATTAGTAGGCCAATCAGCCAATCACATGATAACTTAATCTGAGCTCAATAATTTCCATTTGCATGGTTCAGCTCTTTTCTTTCCTCTCTATATCAAAAACTGGATGTCAAAAGTCAAAGATTTCATAATTCATTTTATTTGTTGTATCTATTGTGTGTTTCTTTTTCTTTTATTTTGGGTATTTAAGTTGTTTTCCAGTCACAGTGTTCAATGTTCATTAGAATTTAAAGCTTATTATGGATCTTTGAGAAAGTGTTCTTGCATTGCATTATTATGTCATTAACATTATTTACTTGAAAATGGTCTCAAAACAACAATATTTAGACATTTTTCATACTATTGTATGTTTTTTCCATGTGAGGAAGTGGTGGGTGAATGCTTTTAATTTGTGGGTTTATTTTATTAATCTGCACAGAACTTTGAGCTGATTATAGTTTCAATGGTGGGTGATAAATAAACCTGATTATCGTCTGTCAAAATAACTTCTGGAGCAATTTATCGTCCAGCAACAATCTGTTATTGTGACAAACCTAAAAAATTAACAAATAATTTAGTTAAAACAATAAGCCATCCAATTCTGCATCCAAGATGGCAGATCCTGAAAGAGGAGGGGAGGCACTTACAGACCCGGACCCGGCTCCAGATAGGAAGGTGATGGTGAGCGTGGGCTCTGTGGCGTCACACCGCTGGCACAGCCAGCTCTTGCCCCGCTCGTAGTTGTACCAGTACATGGCGGAGAAGGGGACGTCTCGGAGCAGGGTGGGCCCCAAACCCCTCCACAGAGACCACCAGCCCTCTGCCTGGACTGCAGAGCGGATGAGGCTGGTCAGCTCGCTGTAAGACTGTTTCTGGGACTGCAGCTTGGTGCGGATCAGCTCCAGGGGGCTGATCACCGTCGCTGAACCCACTGAAACAAAGAGCAGCCGAAACTGGAGTCACAGGGAAAGAACCGGAGTAACAATGGTGTCAGAAACGAAGTTTGCTCCAAGAAACATTTTGGTTAAAAAGAGATCAGGTTTATCATGATTGAATTACAAACAGTTCTTTAATTCTGCTTGTAATAACCACCTAGAGGCGTCATTAAACTGAGAGACAGCGGATCAGGGCAGAGAGACGTCTCACTTTCTCGTAATGAAATCAGTGTGGGATCAGATTCATCAAGCTGGTGTTTAAAGGGCAAAACTTTCCCCTCAGACACTATTCAGGAAATTAATTTTCAACCGTTAATAAAATCACTGATTAATTCAGCTGAAACTAGGACCTCCATCAGACTAAGATAAGAAAAATAATGTTCTTCCTTGAGCAGATAAAAATGAAGAGCAGCAGAGTTTCACCTCTAGCGATGGCTCCTGCTAACAGCGGCACCTCCTGGGTTCGCTCTCCCATCCTCGCCCTCAGCGCTGCACACAGCTGGTCGTAACACGTGAAGTAGATCACTGTGGCTGGGACAGCCATCACACTGGAACCACAGGGAAACACAGGGATTAAAATCCACACCCGTCAAAATTATTCCACTGAATTCTTTATTAAAGAAAAGTATCTCATAACACTTAATATGAACGGAATTTTTTGTAGGTATGACCCATTTTTACAAATACTGGTTGATTTCCACTAAATATTAATTAATTTATTTTACATTTAATGAAAAATTTAACACTGATTGATCAGCATTGCTCAACGACTGGCATTAAGGGTTTAGACTATTTATATATGAATACTGCAAATAATAGAGTGTCGAGAGGAAATTAATGAAGAAAAAAATATCAGAAGGAAACATAGATGGATGGAAGGACAAACAGAAGAATGAATAAATGAATCAACATATTGGTGAAAAAGCAAATCTATACAGGACAGCTCTATAAACAGGTGGATGAATAAAATATATGGTGAATGGATGCAACTGTTATACAAGACAGAAAGGAAACAAACATTTTCTAATTATTCCATATTCTGCTTACTTTTTCCATACATATCAAGACCTGAAAAAGACTTACGTTTTACACTTTTTCAGTCTTTGCATAGAATCCCTGTGTATTGTGCAGTCAAAATGTAACACAGAGGAAACTTTACACTCACAGTGTTGGAGGCAGGCCGCTCCATAAGGCTGTGATTCCCTCACAACACACTATTTTATAGAAGGCATCCTGCAGAGAAGCAGAGTGGGAGGTTTAAACCCATTAGGGATATTTTTTTACCATTTACACACAAGAAACAGGACATTTTCCAAAAACGTAGAGCCAACATGTAGCTCTAAACACTGACACTATTTATTGCAACCAGTGCGTGTGTGAAATCTTACGAAGGTGCCTCTGAATTGACCGGCGGCTTTGTACCAGCCCTTTCCATTTTCACACACACATATGTGGTCCATGAGTCCATTGCAGTAGACAAAATATTTGCCTGTAAAATTATATTAAACGTTTAGAATTTTAACAAGTATGGTAGGAAATGCAATATTCCCAAATGTGAGACAAATTGAAAATATTTTACAGAAATTGTACCTTTGCCTAAGGGATTGTTCTGAGCTTGCAGTCTGGTTTTTACAACATCTAAAGGTGTGACTGAAACAAAAAAACACAGGAGCAGATCAGGATTTACAGTTTGACCATAAACAGGTTTTACTAAAACTGATATAGCTCTATGATAAAGCTATAAAAAATTAGAAAACAACATTTTTACATTAAAAATGATCTGTAAGCATAATAATTTGCAATCCGATTCCTTTAAAATGCCATCATATTTTATAGGATATTTTAGTTATTTATTAATGTCAATTTTGGTAAAGATTAACAGTAGTTTTTATTTATAAAACCTCAGATGGACAGTAAGACATTATGTTAAGGTATGTTTCAGAAATGCCAAGATAAAACACAGCAATAATGTTCATGGTCAACTAAGTCGTACCTTACAGCTTCCAGAGGATTTAAGAGGATGAGCAGCAGGCAGGTGCTGCTCATCCAATCACAGTGATTAACTAATCATTAGCAGGTGTGAACTCCTCCATGAAAGCAGAAGTTTTAGAAGTTTGCTGGGAGGGATTATTAAGGTGGGTTTAGGGATTAAAGGTTGTTAACTTCACTCTAATTTTAGGACTTGGCAAAGCAGACATTAGATCCAGTTCATTTTCATATCAACAATGGCATATTATTCATTGTGTTCTTGAAATAAAGAAATCAACAGAAGGAGGACAAAAAGTGAGGCCCAGTACAGTATTTGATGGCTTTTATAAAAAGGGAAAAAAAGAACTGATGTTGAACTTATAAGGTGTATAATCCTTCTGGTGATCATCTAAAGGCATTTTTCTGAATCACCTTGATAATATCAGTATATAGTATAAGTGATTCAACTGAGCTGATACGCCAGCATTTTCTATCTCAAGTCAAATATGGTGTCCATAAAATAAAATAATTTTAAATTTTAACTTTAAAACTATTTTATTCCTTTAAAAGACTACCAGTAGAACAATATTTTGCATCATGGAAGAATTTTAGTGATGAAAATATCATTCAACATTAACACTTCTGGTCTGACTATTATCTGAATATTACAAGATAATGACCCGTTTTACTCCAACCACACACAAAAATCCAGAATATTTGTTTAAAGTTCAAGAGCAATTTTTTAAGATATAAACTACTTCATTGTTATGTTGAAGATTCCGGTTTAATACAATGTTTAACATAACAGAGGGCTCATAAATCAGCCCAGAATTTGATATTTTGCAATGCTGTTTCTAATGGTGCAGAACAGTAAATTTAAATAAGTACAAGTTAATTAAATTGAAAGGGTAAAACTTATCTATGATGTTGAGTAAATAAACTTAGATTATAAAGATTTCTCTTAATTTTAATGGTTATATCTAAAGCCACTGAAGATCCAAAATTCAGTTTTTCTATAAAAGCAATATTACACATGACAAACGAAAACAGGATTTCAATACAGACATGTTGGCTTACTGAGAAATATGGCTTGTACCAATTTATGAACTCAATAAGTGGGATTCCTTAACACATGGAGGTAATCAGCTTGTTTTATCATCACGAATCATTATGTAAATTAGTCTCCTAATATTTACTTTGTTAAACTAGCTGCAACGACTCATCAAAAATAAATAATCAATCACCTAAATTGAAAGGTAAACGTTTGAAATGAATTATTTTTGCTTAATTTATTGAGACACGCCTCTAAATAACTGATCTATATAGATAATTATCCGTTAAGAGACACGAACAGGTGTAAGTAGCTGACTCTAGTTTACAGAATTAGGATGATTATAGCTCTCGAGTTTAATGATATGGTTTCTCACCGAGCAGAGATGTAAGTAGGGCTCCGGAACAGGACGAAATCATCTGCTGGGCTGGAGTAATGCCATTGATGGCAAGAGAAGCCGGAGATTGACCATTCATTTCGACTTTGGAAGAAAAAAAAGATAAATAATTTTACATAATACGCATTCCTGTACATCAATTATCTAAAATGTCAAGCATGGCCTGCTGTAAAAAATGCAGTAATTCGCGACCTTGTTACGTGACTCATATTATGAAATAACTATAACTCAGACGTTACTGTTACTGTAGCAAGACACGGTCTGTGGCTAACCGTGCTTAGCCTATTAGCTCAATTAACCACTTACCTGTTAAAATACAAGAGCACCACTGGCGTATTCTATGAAATCAATCATCGTGGTACCTTTCAGGATTTTTAATTCCCCAAAACAAGGGAGTAACTCCCGTCCTAAAGGCTGTAATAAAGCATAGCTGAAACACGTGTGTACTTTCAGGGGGTCATAACCCAACTAGCATGTCTGTTTACGCCGCAAAGGTTTCAACATGACATAACGACGCGCTCCAGTTCAGCACATTCTACAATTTTCTTATTTATTATTTGTCAAGTTTTTAAAAATAGTACAAATAACAAATCGTATTAAATTCAAAAATAAAACAAATTTTTTATTTTACTAATATTAAAATTTCAGCGCTTTCATTTTTGTATTATGCCTCTGTAAGGAAACGTCCATTTCAAGCATCAGGAGTGAGTTTACCTAAACTTCGGGTTGCCAAATAAGAAGAATTTGTGTTAGAGGATAACGAAAGAAATTCAATTTTGAATGAGGAAGACGGTCAAATGCTCCGGTAAACAACTTATTCAAGATAAGGCATTAAGAATGCTAGCTAATGAAATTTGAGCGTTTTCTTTTCGCCGTGCTGTTGTAACGGGTTCACACATTTTGAGACCGGAAAAGCCAGACCTGGCAACCTGCACTCGACCTACTGGATTTGAAAAGCGGGAACTGACGGTGAGAAGAAACGATGAGACAAGGTTTAAAACTGAATGTTTTGATGCTTTAATACTGCTTTTACGCAAACATTCGTCATTTAACAAAAAATTCAAAGTCAAGTGAGTTCAACTTTTAGGCTTGATAAAATGTGACATAGTCATTGTAAACTTCCTGTACACCAGCCAACGAGTTTGGACAGTTTTCGATTAACTCATCTTAATGTGATTTAAATGGTAAGCACGCCGTTTTCACTGAGGCGAAGCTACATCTGCGACTATTTTTATTTATTTTTCTGGTTCTCTGTCTGAATAACTTTTTGTTTGTTTGTAAACAGTGAGCTGACGAGGACTTTATGGAAGGAGAAGGTTTCCGTCCTGAGAAAAGTATGAAACCAAAACACAGTCAAAATCATCGTCGGAATCCTGGATCCAGCTTACAAGGTACAGATGTCGCTATTTCTAGACTTTGTAATATAGGTAATATTTTACACACTTTATATCCAATTGATAATTTACACAAAATGAACTCTTTACATCATTAAGTGGTTAGGGAGTTTAAACGGGAATAAAAACCCGCATTCAAACCATAAAAAATGTAGGAGTTTAAGAGCAAACCTTTTTTGAGCTTGAGTTGACAAAATAGCAGCTGTAAATATATCTCTGTGCTTTAAATGTTTTTCTTAAGGAAAAGTGAATGTTCTGTTTGTGGAAACGGTCATCACCACTGAACCTTTTAACAGTTTAAATTTAAATGTTTCAGGAAAAGGTGTAAATGCTGGTGAGAAGACATCAGTGAGCAAGGCAAAGCAAACAACCATTGAGTCGTCTTCATCACAAGTCAAACCTTTTGCTGGAAAAGTGTTTTACCTGGATCTACAATCCAACAGAACAGCAGAGACCTTGGAGAGTGACATCAAACAACTGGGAGGGGTAATAAAGGCCTCTCACTCTTATTTATTTTTTATATATTGCAAAGATCTGATACTTTCTTAAGCTAAATTTCTCTATGTGAATCTGTTGGTCTTGGTCACCAAATGTCTCTCTGTCCACAGCAACAATTTACTGAATTTTGCAGGGATTATGTTTTGCTTTATCAGCTGCTTTGGTCAGACTGTCTTCTTACATTAACCTTAAATATTCATTACTTTAGATTTTAATTTTTGTTTATAAACCACATAATAATCATAATATTAACACTCACTGCTTTGGATATAGAGGTTATGATTCTGCTGCTAAGATGAATTAGTGGATTATAAATTATATATAATGAGCTAAATCTGCCATCGTGGATGAAGTTGTAGAGCCGGTGACTTGGTCAATCTGCTGCACAGAAAAACTAAACCAGACTTTGTGAAATCACCTTTTTACTGCTATTGGAATCAGGTTCTCGATGCTTTTTGGTTCTAATAAATGTATAGAAATATTGTATTTAACAATTTTAGAATATTTTCAGGTGTTTCTTTTTGTCATGTCTGTAAAAGCCATAAAGTATGTAAATATTCATACTCCCCCCTTTATTGTCTATAAACTTACCAATTTATATTCTCAGATATTCATAAACATTCTGCTCTAAAAATAAAACTTACTTTAATAACTAAGCTACTTTATCGCCTTAATTGCAGAAAATAGCGCAATTTTACAGCTACATACCGTATGCAATAAATTAATATATCAGACATCCTGAATAATTCCCTGCTGGACTTCTCAAATGTTGATTGCTCTGTAGTTATACAAGAATTGAACATATTTACATTTAATTTTAAATTTTTGATGTTTAACCAAATGTAGATCTTTGTGTCAAGTTTCGACTTCTAAACACTGACAGTGCAGCTTTTTCCCCTCAACTTTATGTGTTATAGGAAACCTATTTTATGTAAAATAAACTTAAACCAACTTGTTTTCACAGATGCCTAAAAGTTTAATTGCCTCTTTCTCTGTTCTGTGAATTTAGATCGTTGAGAAGTTCTTCAGTAAGGAAATCAAGTATCTGGTTTCCAACAAGCGGGAAGCGAAGCATGTACACTGCCTCAGACAGGACTCTCCTGTCCCCAGTCCCAACTCTGGACAGAGTTCCCCACAACCCCACTCAAACCCACACGGTCCTCCAAACCATTTGGACAAAACCAAGTCTCAGGGTCAAGTGGATTCAGTGAGTTTGAACTGGTGTTTTATCATCCCTGGCACAAGTTTAACAAATTTGGATATGATTTATTAAATGCATTTGTTTTGCAGTTGATCAAGAGCAGAGGGAAGTCTCTGGTGGAAAGAGTAGTGACAGGACAGGTTGGTTAGAGATATTTACCTTTTTTATTTAGATGTTTTATCCATCCTCCTCTCTTCTGTGCTGACATGTTGGTTTTTTTTAGGGGAGGCTGCAAATGGACAGAATCCTGTCAAATGCACTAGAATGGGGTGTCAAGATCCTTTACTTAGATGGTTGGTTGATTAATTAATACAGTGTCTAATTATATATGGTTATTTTTACTTTATCTTGAATTAATATTATGTCGTCTGTAGATGTTTTGGCTTACGTTGAGAAGAAAAAGAAAATTTTTGGGAACCCCTTTTCAGCAGCTGCTCCGGTGAAATCACACGTATGTTTTAAAATAATTTACTTTTTTTGTTGTTTTAAATTCAATTACTTCACAATGTTTATCATAGCTCTTTAATTTCATAGGTGAAAAATGAATCTTCAACTAAGTTGGGTTTTCAGAAATATAAAGGTAAATGCCGTCTCCAGTTTTAACCGTCTTTAATTTTAATCTATGAGTATTGAATGCTTATCAATGCTTGAATTCTCAAGAGTTGTGATGTAATTTGCAGCAGGGAGGATCACCAAACCTTTTATTAAGATTGAGGATTCAAGCAGGTAAAAAAAGGAGTATAGCAACACATTCGCTCTCTTAAAAAGTGGCAACAAATAAACAGTATGTCCTCTTTTATCAGACACTATTGTCCAATCTACCTCACAATGCCAAACCTGCCGGTGTTCAGCCTGAAGACAGCGGCTCCTTGCAGTCCTTTCTGTGTCGAGGAGAAAAATCCTTCTGGACTCAAACAACGTGGACACAGGTAATGTTACTTTTAGTGTATGAGCTGTCCTGATTTGCAAACATAAAATTGAGTTAAAGCTCAGCTAAAGAGAATGGTCTCTTAAGATTTTTTTTGAAATGGAGTGAATCTTGCGATTTGAGGCCATTTTTTATGGTAATGACCTTTTTTTTCCAGTGACTATATACAGTGAAGATGCTGCAGTAGGTTAATTATATATTAAACCATTGAGAATAGGCCAACACTTACATTTTCTCCATTTCGATCCAACTTGTTAATAATGTGCCGCCTCAGATTGTGCGGTCATAATTTACAGACAAAGGTTGATCTTTTGCTTCATATTTAAGATAAACGTTTTTGAGCTTTATATTGCGTTATAAAGTTATTCCTTATCAAAACATACCTGGGCTGTTGTCTTGATTGTTTCATGCATGATTGAGAAATCCTTTCATGTCCCACGGCAACAGTTCAGCTGTATAAAACGCCTGGGATGGGAACTACTGTAGCCTTTGAGGCACAGCTCCTCCTTGGATCTGCAGTTTCCAAGCTCACGTTGTTAAGGGGTTAATAGAAGAATGATGTTGTGACTTCTTGAAACTTAAGAAAGATAAGGAGTTTCCTAAAGAGAGTCCCGATCTCAAGGCATTACATTATAAAACTTGTATAAGATCTGAAGGTAACATAATTACTTGATTGGGTTTTAAAGGGACATAATGTGCCTGAAAAATACATACTTTAATATTTTGTAAAGTCTGGCTTCTGTAGATGCTTATGCTTCACACATATCAGTGTCAAAGGTCAAAATGGAAAATGTTGATAACATTTTAATTCTTAATAATGTTGCAGATCACATGGTGAATGAGTTATTTGTAACTCATGAATGAGTGAATGAGGTGAATGAGTTATTTGTAACTCATTCACTCCTCATGTGAATCTCTAGCAGAGTTTGGACTCAACATCTCCTTATATTTAACCTTCTTACAGAGGAGTGAAAGCCTTAGGCGCCGAGGAGAAAGGTCAAGGCCGAAAGAAGAAGCGAGGCGGTTACTGCGAGTGCTGCATGGTCAAATATGACCAACTCAAGATGGTACGATTTCTTTGGCGACGACGAGTAATGTGCACAATAAATATGTTCACTTAGATTGTGAAATATAGGAACAGTGTTTATGGAGAGTCTTAAAACCAACGGTGGAACAAAAATAGCAATCACATCCAGGCAATTTCCATTCCTGCATTATTTGCAGGATGCATTAGTAGCAAAAACAATCTAACATCAACATGTGAAAAGCTCAGACCTTCCAGCTTGACTTGGTATCAATACTTTGCAGGGCTAATCTGATGATTTTTATTTTCACTAACCAATTAATAATTGGATGTTTTTTTTTTGTGCGTTTTGATTTTGTTATTTTGCAGAATTTGAACCAGGTGAACCTACAACTTTGCCAGTCAACAAGTTTTGTGTAGAAGATGCATAGACATATTTTTAAAAATCTTTAATGCAATTTGTTTTTACGTTCTTGGTTTAATTACTGCTCTGAATATATTCATTCAGCAAATGGGCTTTTTGTGAGTCAGTTAATGATTAATTGATTACTAAATTAGTTCACAATTACAATAAACATCGATTCATTCAATTAATCATTTCAGCTCTATTTTGAAGCATAAGTACAAGTGCTAATTTTGTCCCAAATAATAGATGGGGCTTTGTTGTTGTTAATGTATCCATAGAAACCTGCTGATGGTCCCCAGTGATATCAATATTCAGTGTTATGTTGCTCAGTGATTTATTAGTTCAGTTTATCTAGAATCAGGCTTAGATGTTTTGATGACTGTAATCATCAATAATTTAACTGAATGATTTTTTAAAAAAAAAAGTTTTTATTTTTATTTTAGCATCTGCAGAGTGAACGTCACAAGGCTTTCTCCAGGAGTGACGAATATTTGATTGTGGACCAGCAGGTTTCGACCTTGCACTTTAATTTCCTTCCCATCAAAACTAAAGACATGAGGTAATTTCTGTTCTTGTGGAATCGCCACACAAATAAGAATCAGATCACTTCTTATTTCTTCTGTTTATTTCACTGTTAATTTCAAAATTTGCTGTTTTCGTTTAGACGAAAGTGCAGCGTTTCTTCTGTTCTGGTGGCTCCTGGACCATGTGGAGAAACAGGCCAACATCTCCAAGGAGACGCGAGTCATTCAGACACCGTTAAGGCAGAGGAGGACTGGATCGTTGATGCATCTGAACAATCAAATTCAGAACATTTCTGCACAAAAGGAGGCCGAAAGAGCTGCTACACTTACTCGGACAAGTCCAAGCACAAGTTCCTTGCATTGAAGCGTACAATCAGGCAAAACTCTTCAACTCAGAAATCTGAACAGATCATGATTCCTCTGCCGAAATCAGAAAATCCGCACTGTGACAGAGAATTTCTCACCACATTTCCCTCCAGAGACAAAATCTCTCACAAAGACACAAACAGCTCAGTCTCTTACCTACGAGGTGCAAACCTGCAGAGTGAAGCATCAGCGAGCAACTTCAGTGTTGTGACGCACGGAGCCGAAGATACGACCAAGGACGCCACTCTGTCTGAGACAAAAACATTCTCAAAAACTGAAAACAGTCTTTCTGAAAAGGAGGAAGAAAACCCTAATTTGCCAATCTTCTGTACGGTGCAAAAAATTCAGAGGAAGATCAGAGCTTATAAACACAAGAGGCGGAAAGTGGATCCGAATGGCCAGCCTGCAGAACCAGAACCTGAGAATTCGCTACTGAAACTTTGCGAGATTTTCAAGTCAAGCGATGACATGGATGTGGAGTTTCTTGGTTTTTCAGATTAGATGAAGTCAAAAAATATAAGGGGAAAACCTTTTTTTTCCCGAGCCATAAACTAGAACCATTATTTGTAACTCATTCAGATAAAATTTATGGTTTACAAACAGATTTTATTCCCTGAAAAAACTTTAAATATTGTTTTAATGTGAAGATTATTACAAAAAAAAGCCCTTCACAATCTACAATTTTACATTATGCATCTGTTTAGACTTAAAACATTTTAATGGAATTTTGACTAAATGGTCTCAGGTTTGATCTCACGTTAATGTCTGGATGGGTTAAACACCACTTCAGTTTTCTATTTAATAAAATATTGGTTTTTCAATTCTCATTTTGGGTGATCGTCAGCTCCTGGGTGAACTTCTGTTTTTGTACAGCCACAAGGGAAGTTGGAAACCTCACAAGATGAATGTCTATGAAATGTATTTTGGAAACTTTGTATGGTTTTAATTTGTAAATTAGTTTTATTTATTTCACATTTTGATAATAAAACGTTCTATTAAACTGAACTGAAAATTAAAGATTGCTTTTTTTTAAATACCACCCAAAGAGTCAATTGGACATTTATCTATACTGTTTCCTATCTATGCTGTGACTTTGTATCTGTTGTTCGTGGTATATATATATTTAGTGACTGTAAGATTATTGCCGAGTTGGACGAAATCAATTACTACTAAGCCATATTTTCTATTTTTTGTAGATATCTCCCCACTACTATTGGTAAGCTTTAGCATTGTAGCCAGTAAATATCAGTTAGCTGCAGTGAAAGTCCATCCAGCAGGCTAAATGCACGGTTTCCTTCACTTCCTCATCTGCCATTGCTAAAACTGCAGTCAGACTACAATGAGATACAATGGGATAATGAGATGAGATAATTATCTCAAAATAATGAGATACAATCTCATAACGAGATAGTATCTCAAAATAATGACATAGTATCTCA
>CAEGAF010026664.1:0-10244 GCA_903067075.1 Micropoecilia bifurca | reverse complement strand
GCGTGTCGGTTGGTCTGTGCTAACCAGAAAGCAGTTGGGCACAATTTCGCAACACCAAAACCGTGAGTGAAACAATGGCTGGTGCAGACTGATATATAAAGGACTCGGGACCAATTTTTTATTATTAGACATCCAATATTTGTAGTGAACGTCCCGTGGCGTCTATTCTATGCGCCTTATATATGAAAAAAGTTTTAAAACAGGCCATTCATTGAAGGTGCGCCTTATAATCCGGTGCGCCTTATAGTGCGGGAAATACGGTAACTTGAAATGGCCTCGGAAATAATACAACTTAATACATTCAACTTGAAATTAAAGTCTCTTAACTCATCGTCTCATTGCCACCTAAAGTGAAAGGTGGCGCTGTTTTGTAAACGTGACTGGTCACAGTAAAACCAAGAACAAGTCATTGAAAGTTAAATTATGTCCAGCTGTTGTTTTTGAAAACTCCAAAATGTCACCAAGTTTAGATAAAATAGCCAATTACCTCGAAGGCTGCGTTGAAAGGCTGACTCTCCTACGTCAACCTGAGCAAGAAAACTGCAGTTAACGATCAGGCATGTTGCTTTTCACCTCTTACTCCGGTGCAACTCACAGATTTTTTCACTGATCTCATCATCTTGTAAAATGCAATGAGCTTGTGATGGCCAAATCCATGGCTGCACTCTAAAGTTGGTAACTTTTATGCACAATTTATTTTTCATTCAAACACAACACTTTAGTTTCAGTAAAACATTTATTAGTTGATTTGGATACATTTGTTCTTTATGTTAGCGCGCACATTTAGTTAGCATGTGTATTTATATCAACTTTAAAGTTTAATTTGCTTGCATAAGATTAACTAGTGGCCAGACAAAAGATGGTTTCCAGGCCTCAGCAGGCTTAAATGCTGATTGGACTACACCACTAGTTCCTGCTGGCAGGGGAAATTTGCAATTTCTTTATTTAGATAAGTTTTGTGTTGAAGTAAATATTAGTATTTAAACTTTTATATTTTTGATTTTCATTTTGAGAGTCTTTAGTTTAGTCAAACTTAGCTGTACTGTTATTTGTTTTTTGTTTGTAATTGCATGCTGTTTATTTACACCTATTGTGTCTTAATTGGTCTGATCAACCAGTATATAAACCCCTGTGTGTAATTTCTTTGTGAGGTCAGTTATGTTTGTTTGTGCAGCCAGTTTGCTTACATTTTTGCCTGAGTTCAGTTTTGATTCTTTGAACTCTTTTATGAGCTCAGTTTATCTTTTGACATTTTATAATCTTTGGGCTAAAATAAAAAACCCTATTTTTCTAATTAATATCCTGTGACTCCTCCTGTTTTTACCTCGGTCCGTCACAGAGCTGTTCTTTTTTCCCTGGAAGGTGCCTGTAAGTTATCGTTACAAGAGGCGGGTTCATCTGAACGAGACGGCTGCTCGGGTGCAGACTGAGCATCGAGGCGTTGACACATCTGACCTGGGAGCCGATGAGGGCGACTGGTTTGTAGATGAAGCCGAAGCGACGCTGCTGGGCTACGCTGAGATGGCAGTCATGGGCCACAAGGTGCAGACATGTTCAGAGGGGGAGGGAGAAGAGTTGGGTAGAAACTAGTCACATTTACCTGAGTAACTTTTATTTTTTATCTTATTGTTCTTTTAGGAGTATTTTTACTACTTTAACTTGAGTAAGTTGGATGAAGTTTTGCTGCTCTTACTTGAGTAAAATTTTTGTTTTAAACAATCATGTTTTAACCAAAAATTCACCAGAGACAGAAAACATCTGTGGTTTTTGTTCAAGTTTTAATGTGTTTATATTGAAAGAAACTGATTTAGAAAAATGTTCCTTTTGTTTGATTTTGCTATTCTGTGGTTTATTTATTTAGAACAGACAAAAAGTTGAAACAAAAAAATAATAAGACAAGCAAACATGCCGGTTTGTTTGTCTTAACATGTAGTCATGTTATTTATATGAATTATTTTCATTTTCAGATTTAAAATGTTCTTATATTTTTATATTTTAGTCCATCTGATGATGTAATTTTTAGATATTAAATGATTGATAATTTAATCAGTTACTCACTACTTGAGTCAAACTTTTATCAAACACTTTTTACTTGAGTAATTTCTTGGACGGCTAATTTTTACTTTTACTTGAATAGAAATATTTGCTATTCTTACTTTTGGCTACTTTATCCTCCTCTGAGTAAGAGTAGCGCTACTTCGACATATTTCTAAAGTCAAAAGTAAGAGTAAAATATATTTGGTAAAAACTTTACTCAAGTACTGAGTGACAGATGAACATATCAATCATTTAATATTTGAAAATAATCACCATAAAGACCAAAACATAAAGAAATATTAGTATTTAAAGATCAAAATGTACGGAAGAGGATTAGGGCCAACAAAAGAAAAAGAATTCTGACTTTAAATCTCAGAATTCTGACTTTAAATTCAGAATTCTGACTTTAGATTTCTGAGATTAAAGTCAGAATTCTGACTTTCCAGTCAGAAAGTCAGAATTCTGACTTTAAATTCTGAGATTAAAGTCAGGATCCTGAGATTTAAAGTCAGAATTCTGACTTTAATCTCAGAATTCTGACTTTAAAGTGAGATTTTTTTTTTCAGTGGCCCTAATCCTCTTCCGTAAAAATGAAAACAATTTATATAAATAACATAAATACAAAATCAGGCAAAAGAAAAATGCTTCTATATATTCATACAATACAGTGTAAAACTAATGAAAATTCTTGATTAAAACATGTTTGTTCTTCGCAGTAGGTAAAGAATCCAGAGGTTTTCCTCAAGTAAGAGAATGTAGTTACTCAAGTAAAAGTAACTGAGTAAATGTAGGTAGTTTCTATCCATTTCTGGTCATTTTTGGTTGAGCTGCTGAACACAATAATCACTGACTTCAGTAAATTGCCTTATTTTTTCCAGATCAGCGAGACAAAGGGAGCAGACGGGCTGTATGTGGACTTTGGCACGCAGACGCACTCTTTCCGCACGGCGCCCTTCAAGCAGAGGACGACCTTGACGGAGGTGATGGCGGACCGGCCGCTGGAGCTTCTTCTGCAGCTCCAGGCGGAAACCGTGAACAGCAGGAACAACAGAGCCAGCTGTGCGTTCACGTTCCTCTGCGGTCACACCTTCCACCGCAGAGAGTTCGCCACACACTTCAGGTGTGTTGCACTCAGAGGAGGAGTTGGGTAGTAACTAGTTACATTTACTAGATACATAAATTTGGCTTAATGTGAGGGAAAAAAATAAATATTCTGTGTATAAATCTGGTTTTAGTTCACTATAAGGTTCAGTGTTGTATAAAGTACTGAAATCTCAGAGTCAAGTAAAAGTTTAGGTTCCTCTCCAAAATATGACTTTGGTAAAAGTCCAAGTNTAAAAGTCCAAGTCACTGACTGAAATGTTACTTGAGTTAAAGTCTTAAAGTATCTGAATTTTCTTGTACTTAAGTATAGAAATTACTGTAAAAATGTATGAACTCAAGTAATGTAATGAAAAGTATAAGTAAAAAGTAAAACAAGGCAAATGCAGTTTGAATTACATTTTTTATATTTTGGTAAACTTGTCAAATACAATTAAAGTAATGAACACAACCAAGTGCAGGCAAAATTAAACCTGCTAATAGATAAACCTGCAGGCATCATTTAGTTAAAATTAGATGCTTTAACTATACCATAAGGTTAACTTAATCTGCTTTACAACTGAACCAGCTTCTTAGTTTCCCCTCCAGGACAGAATTACAAAGTTTTTGTAAGCCTTAAGTTTTTCCTTCCAGTAAGGTCAATGCTGAAAATGAGAAAAATAAATAGTCAGTACAGAAAATGTGGCCAACATGAAGACAAAAGCCGTTACGATTAATTACTCTACTTCACAAACTATTGGTGCAACAACTGGTCATTATGTTATATTATATTTGTGTTTAATGGGAGAAGCGAAACAGGTGTTTCCTATTGGTGGTTGCAGTAAATCAGTAGGTGGGTCAAAACTCCAGCGTTTCTCTTTTTTGCTGTTTTGTAACGAGTAACTAAACCACACATTGAAAATGTATCGGAGTAAAAGTATGCAATTAAGTTCAGAAATATAGTGAAGTAAAAGTGAAAGTTATCAAAAATTTTCATACTCGAGGAAAGTATGAAGTACTCCAAAATATACTTAAGTAAAGTAGTGAAGTGTTTTTACTTCGTTACTATACAACACTGGTAAGGTTTTTAAGTTTTTCTAAAGATTGTTCTCAGAGTTGAGTAGTAACTAGTTACTACCACAACAAAGTACTCTTTTGTGGGGAAAATATGTAGGTTTAGGAGTATATTTTACTACATTGTACTTTTTACTTGTGTAACTTTTTAGATGGCTACTTTTTACTTTTATTTGAGCCTAAATATGTTGAAGTAGTGCTACTTTTTTTGCTTTTGCTCTGCTGAGATGTAACTGTTCTGATGTGGATGCACATATCTGGCGTGTACCAACTGTTTTTATCTTTCTAGGAATGTGCACAGCGACATCCAGATGTGTCTGAGTGAATGGTTTGAGCAGCGGTGCCCCCTGGCGTACCTGGGATGCACCTACAGGCAGAGGAGGTTTCAGCCCTCCACACAGAAAGCCACCATCACCTACAAGTGAGAACAACCTCACTTTTAAATGTCTTTAGATGATCGCAGGTACATATTTTGTATAATTTTCTTTTGACTTTATGTCTTTGAGTTATTGTTCTACTTAAAAATCTGCTGATTTTTTTAATTCACTTGGTTTCACAGGATTTTATTTAAGAGTATCAGGTTAATTATGGGCTGAATGCATACCACACTTGTGAGAACGTTCTTTAAATCTTTGGTTTTAAAGGGGCAGAATTATGTAATTTCATGCACATAGTGCTATTTTACAGCTCAATCAAGTAATTATGTTACCTTCAGTTCAGTTGGTGTATGAAGCACGACTAAAAAGAAATCTGAATTTGCAATTGAACACTTTGAAATTGGGTCTCTGCCTCTTTAAGAAGCTCCGCCTTGAACACATGTCAACAGTGCCGTTTATTACCATTGTTAGGAGTGTTGGACTGAATTAATTCATATGATGAGCGGGTTCTGTTTGCTAATTGCTGCTGGCTAGTCTATAGGAGCAAAATGAGGGAGGAGTTTTGGGTAAATAGACAGGGCTTTGTGAGAGCAGCCGAATTGTTGCCATGGAGTCATGAATCAAATCAACATGAGGGAATAACATCAAAACATGCTAAAAACCTTAGAAAATAGATTTTTACATAATACAGCCCTCTTAATGTGACAAATCTGTAAAAGTTCAAAGGTTATTTAAAACCGTAGGATGCTGCTGGCCCAGGGCTGCCCAAACCTTTTGAGACCAACATCTACTTTTTCTCTCACCAACCGCCTGAGATCTACCTCATGACACAAAGACACAAAAATCCCAAATTAAACACTTATTTTAAATATTAATATACATCAGTTATAGCAGAAACCGCAAATACCCGTTGCTGTGGCAACCGCCTGCAAACCGAGCAAAGGTTACATTAAAAACACAACTTTCAGTCGTTACCATATCAGGTTTCCAGGATATTTATTTCTCGATTATTATGAATCAGCCTCTCATGAACACAGCGGTGGTTGAGTAGCTGATTTAAACTCCTGCTCTGATCTCTGTCGGTCTTTGAGTCGCTTTTTTTGTTTGTTAATGAAACCGAAACGCACGGAATTGCGCAACACCTTGTTGAAACAATAATTACTGAGATGATTGATTTTAACATGTTTCGTTGATATTTTTTTTTATAATTATTATTTTTTAATGAAGCTATAAACGTTTATGATCTTAGTGAATATTTTGATAAGCCTATCAGAAGAGGAAGTTCTGGTCTCGGCGTCCTGGAGGCGATCAGTTTGTCACCTGCTGCGGAGATCGACACAAAACCTTTCCGCGATCGACGTAATGAGCAGCCCTGTACTGGACAATGTTTGACCAAAGTTGTCTTTGCTTCTCACAGTCAGCAGCTGAGGTGTTTCAACTTGCGTCCAGACGTTCTTCCCTCTCTGGACAGCAACGCTGGAGACGGAGAGGACCGCCTGAGCTCGCTGCCCTACGAGGTCCTGTGCCACATGTCCAGCTTCCTGGACAGCCAGTCCCTGTCCCAGCTGGCCCTGGTGTCCCGCCTCATGAGGCAGGTCTGCTCCTCCCTGCTGCAGGACAGAGGGATGGTGACGCTCCGCTGGGAGAGGACCAGCTCCTCACACGGGAGAACCAAGTGGAGGTCCAAACCTGTGAGAAGAGAATCCTGCAGCTCAAAGTGCTTCACATCATAAAAACACAAAGGCAGAAACTGAAACATTAGTTTAGTCGTTGCACATCAGAATGTTGATTGTTTCATTTATTATGTTTCAAAAGCAACTCTAACCAGTTGGGTTTCAGTCTAGATTTAGAGGAACTCGGTGTTTTGGACAGGGGTTCCCAAACTTTTTCTCCTGCGCCCCCCCAGTGGTTTCCAAACATTTTCTGGGCCCCCTTTATGGATTACAAATGGCTGTATGATTGAACAAGGTGTATGGGGGGGGATGAGGGGAAGAGAGGATTCTTAGAGACTCCCTGTCTTTAAGAACGGGGGAGGAATTATCTTTTTTATGGACAAAATGAATGTACGTAGCTGAACATAGACAACAACATCAGTAGCCTACAGGCTAATTGTTAAGCTTAAGGTGCTGTATTAATATTAGCTAGTCATCTTTTAGCTACTTTACCTGCATCCAACAGCTTTACTCAACACAGTCTATTAGTTTGGGGGGAAAACGGTGATAAGTTCTTTGCGTTTTGCTGGTTTGCTGCCGTGATTCTAACACACCTGTGTATCTCTACAGCAGCAGCAGCAGGTCTCCTTCACTGGTGTAAACCCAACGCAAGCGTCGTAGCGCTCATATTGCGTTTAAAGGCGGCTCAGAAAAACAGGTTACAACATGTTAACAACGGATTAAACAGTTTTAACTGCTGATAAAAGTGACATAGGACGCAGATATGGGAAGTGCAGAAGCCCCCACTGTATCAAATTGACATAGGAAAAACAGAGAGTTGGCAATTCTAAGGTAAAAACCCAGCGCATACAGCTTCCATGTATTTTTTTTCATCCAGACGGCTTCCCGTGCCCCCCCTGCAATGACATGGCGCCCCCTGTAGGGGGCGTGCCCCACAGTGTGGGAACCTCTGGTTTTGGATGATCTTTAACTTGGAACAAACCATCCAGATCCCCCATAAGCTGCTATCAGTAGCTGCGCTTCCATTAACCAAACAGTTGTTCAAATTGAAATAACGAAGATAAATTAGTTTAATGGAAACACGCTGATTTTAAAAAACTCACATTTTTCACTAAAAAAGGTTTTTGTGTTAACATGAGGTGGTTTTTCAGCTGTATAGAATGGAAACTTGTACTGTAAATACTTTTTTCACATCTACACTACTGGTGAAAATGACGAGATCGACAACAGGAAGTAGAAGGAAGATGATGGTTTAGGTTTTTTTTCTTGTTGCTGTTTTCAGACATTGTTCATCTGGTGCCACCAGATCTCTCACAGTTCATAAAAATATTGAATGTGTAAAATCGGCGCCACGTCTCCTCTGATTGGCTGATACACGATGAACATCACGGCTGAATTATGAATATAATCTCATGTAACTGTTTACATCCGTCACTGACATGATTTCTAATGACTTAAGGGAAACACCACAGTTGGGAAGTTGTGTTTTTTTGGACAATAGCAGAATAGCGACAAACACGTTTGTAATAGAAACACAGCGTCGCGCTTGTCCTCATGACGCTGCTTCTGTTTGTCTCCAGGTGTGGGAGTTCAGTCATCTGTTCTCTGCTGTGGATTCATGGAACATGGCCGACATACCGCCGATTTCTGCTCATCTGAAAGTCTGTCCTTACTACCAGAAAACTGAGCAGAAGGAACGGGTTGCCCTCCCCTTCCTTACTGAAAAACAGCAGAAGAGTCCGAAGGGTCAGAGTCTCCTCACTCACTTCACAGGACGAAGATGACAGCAGTGAAGAAGAATCTCTGCTTGTTGTATTTAGCTTAAACCGATTTATATTCAGATATGGTATTGGATTTAAGATATGTTTTAGTTTTAGCTTGTGAGAGTCTCTGAACTCATGCGCACAACGATGAATGGCAAAAGGACGAACATTTCCATCAATTAAATGAGACATGGAGATGTAGGTATTATTAATTCAGTGCTATGCGACTCAGCAAAAGTTGCATAGCACTAAGCTAAACTAAACTCTGATTTCTTAAGTCTTTGTAGTTTTAGTGTTGTCAGGATGAGTGGTGGATGATGGGTGAGGAGATGACACTGAGACCCAGGTAAGATGATGATGATTTATTTTAAGACAAAGAACACAGGCTCATACAGTCCAGGATCCGGCAGCACAGGTAACCGGAGTTCACAACTCCCACTGGTAGCTTAGAACTGAGACACTGACTGCTTACGTGAGCTGCTGCCACAGGACTTAACCAGTGTGACTGTGACAGCTTCTAACCACTGATTGTAGACGTAAGATACTATGCTAGACAAAGACAAGGGCCCTAGGAACACAGACAACCGGTGGGACTAAATACACACGGGGTAATCAAGGGAACGAGACACATCTGGGAGACAATCAACTGGGAAGACAGGAGACTCACAGGGAACAGGATAACGATAAACAGGAAAAAACTCAAAAATAAGCACAGAAAACCACGGATCACGACATGTTTTCTCTCTTTGTGGCAGAACTCAGTGGATTGAGGAGTAGGGTTTCAGTCCTCACAACAATGTTTTTGTCAATTTAATGATACTTAGTATGTGGAAATAGTTTCTACTTCCTGTTCCATAAAGAACATGGATGAGGGAGTTTAGTTTAGTTTAGAAGAAGTTGGCAGAGTCCCGACCTCAACCCAAGAAAAGTCTTATGAAGTGAGTAAGAATGGAAGACATGAGCGAAGCCTTGTTGTCCAACCTCACAAATATTCCTCTGGAAAAATGGTCAGAAACACTGTGGGAAAGCTTCCCAGAGGAGTTGAAGCTGTTGCAAAAGGTTGGGCTGTGATAACTTTTAATCTTTATAAGAACAAGATATTTTATGTTCAGATATGAGTGGATATTTTTGGTATTTGTGTGTAGTAAAAAGCTGTGATGTTTTGTTTGAAATCTTAAAAATAAAAAGGGTTTTTCTTAAACTGTGAACTGTCCAACATGTCTGCATAATAAAGCCCCTCCTCCCTGTTCTCCTTCTCTTCCTTCTCGGTGGCACTAATAACCCCTCATAGCTCAATGCTTTGTTGTGAGCGCAGCGCCGCACTGCACGAAACAGCAGAAGGTGAAGGTTATTTCCACTCAGCCTGATCCTGCAGGATTCATTTATGCTTTGCAGAATGCGGACAAGGAAATAGTTGGAAGCGCATCCGAACAGCAGGAGACGGTAGTTTAACGCACCGATCGGGCTTTTGTGCGCCGCATTTTCGCTGCAGCGAGGACAGAGACGCCGGTCCAGGACAGCGCGAAGATCCATGAGACAGACACGCTTTGAGCTGGATACCGTTTCAGTATCACGGTAGGCCACAGACCGGGGTTTGGGTTAAAACGCTGCTACAGCTGAAAAACACATGCAGCGAAATCCATCAGGAGATGAGATGCTACTGAATGGCTTTTTTTTTCTTTCTTATATTAAATGTTAGTGGTGCATCTGACATGATCCCGCTGCTAACATCTGCTCAGGTTGCGTGAAGGTTGAGCCATGGACACCGGGAGGCTGGAGCAGCAGGTGGCCAGCGTCGACAGGGGGATCTGCTTCCTGGAGCAGGAGCACCTGGCCATGCTGACCGGCCTGCAGCTGGAGATCACACACCTGAAGAGGCGCTGTCACGGTCAGTCCCACCAATATGCCGCTTTGTGACAAGGGCGGTTGCCCAGGGCGGCATTGCAAAAGGAGGGCGTGAGCAGAAGCGTCAAATCCAAATGGGAAGTTACTGTCTTAAGGTATTTGTAGTGAAAACCTTTAGTTACATAGTAAAAATGCCAGTGTTGAATTAACATCCAGAGTGTCTATATGTGTCCAAGTCAGGAGGTGTTAAAGTAACACTTTTGAAAGTGTTAAAAGATTGACGCCCCTTCTTTTGTTAAATTAACATTGGTCTATAATACTGAAATGGGTTTAAGAAAAGTTAAACTTTCCATTTCTGTGTATTGTTTTGAATATTTTCCACTGGATTTGATTGA
>CAEGAF010026618.1:0-25287 GCA_903067075.1 Micropoecilia bifurca | reverse complement strand
TATATATATAATCATACCAACTGCAAAAACTTTCACTCCCTGACTCCGCAGTTTCTGAGCCGGTTCCTGCACTTGGTCTTGTGACTTCCCGTCAGTGATCAGAATGGTGACCTGAAAACGGAACAGCAGGTAGGATTAGCTACCAGTCCTTAGGGTGAAGTAAAACGTAATAATTAAACTGTGTGGTGGTTAGACCTTTGGGACGTCGCGGGCAGAGGCTGGGTTGAAGAAGTTATCAGAAACATACTTTAGACCAGCTCCAGTACGTGTGTTTCCACCTTTGTAGTTCATATTCTGCACTGCGTTGACAACATCAGTGCCTGTCAGGTGTGTGTTAAAGGCGAACTCCACCCTGAAGAAAGAGCAACAGCAATAATAAGGTAATTTTGCTTATGAAGCAGAGAAAAGAGGTAGTTATTAGTCCTGTCAGTCACCTTGAGGTATCGCTGTATTGCACAGCCCCAAACCGGATCCCCGACTCGCTGACAAAGCTGGCAAAAGGCTTTACGATTCCAGCCATGAAGCCCTTCACCTGCAGGAAGTTTGCGCGGCCAATACTGGAGGACCCATCAATCAGGAACACGATGTCTGCTGCCTGCACGTTATTACACCTGCCTGCAAAGTGAAGGAGAAACAGTGACGTCTCATTTACTCCATGTCTATAAATGTATCCTCAAAACTTCCTTTTGTGTTGAATAATGTGAGGGTGAGGCTTTTGTACAGTAAATCGTTAAATTGCTATGTTGCTACCTGGGATTAGGGCTGCCTTTTTTCCTCCGGTCCACTTGATTGCCAATTATGCCACAGCCTGACTCTTCTCTTCAAAAACAGCTTTTTAGTTTCAATAATTTACTGGAGTAAAATAAGAATTTCACTTTTTTTTCTTGTTACTCTTTGCAACATAGCCAGTCATAATTGCTCATGTTACTTAAAGTTAAATAAAACCTGATGTTCCTTCAGTTTAATTTTTTTATACTACCTTCACACTAAAAAGTAACTGATTTGAAACGTAATCAGATACTTAAATAATAACTGCAAGATCTGGATTCCATCAAAATTGGAAATCATTTCTATCATAGTTTCACCCTTCCATCATGACCGCAGTTTTCCCATTTTCTGATGATGGCTACCTTCAGCAGGATAACTTTTTCTGTCACAAATCATCTCAAGCTGATTCAACGACCATATTGATGAAGTTGCTGCAGTCCAGTGATCTCCACTGGAGTAAATGGGTACAGTTGGGATGTGGTGGAAGAGGAGAGTCACATCACAGACAGTTTAGCTTCATCTGCTGCAACTGTGTGATGCTGTGATTTCAAAGTTGTCCAAAATGTTATTTAATATTTCTACTGAAGAAATTAGGCATTTTTTGAGGGCGAACTGGGCTCCAAGTTGATACTAGCAAGGTGTACCTAATAAAATGGGGATTGAATGAGGTAATGCACTCTTTCTTAGACATAATGAAACATCTTTGTATATCTGTGTCCAAAATGAAAACCCTATGGGGTAGATGAGCAAATCCGTTATCTGATGCTAAAAGTTTTCAATTACTGGGTTGCATCTGTTTCCAATTCTACAAATAGGTGCAAAAAAAACCAACATCTTTTTACACGTATAAATTAGGCATTTTTCACACATTTAAGAAAAATCTCATCCATTTTTATGTATGCCACAACCCAAGCAAACAACTCCTTGTTTTCCAAAACAAACCCTGGTTGTGTTTTGCAGGGACATGCAAAATAAAGCAAGTCAGGGAAGTGATCACCAGATGTTTCTGGAAATACATTTCTGCAATAAATTTGCCTACATTGTGTTGAGAACAATTATTCTGTCACTTCTTCAAAATTCGAAATGCAGATGCCGTGGAATGTTTTGACAGATGTATTTCATGTTGACTTTAGTGAATTGTTTCCAAATGAATGAAAGATCAATCTATACAGAAGTTCATTTTTGTGCTCTGACGTTATAAAAGTTACTATAATCATTAAATGAATGAATAGATCTATTGATCTACATAGTCATTTGTGTGTCTAGTCTCTGTCTGTTACTTTTGTATCTATTATGTTAGTGGATAAAGAGAGAACAGCTACCATATGTGAAAAAAATGGTGCAAACAAATTGCTTCCATCTGCTGGACTTTATTAGTGCAATTGTTCCTGCATGTATGTTGTGCAAACAGCCTTGAGAGTCCAGTGCAGACATAAAGCACTTTGCAGGTGAAAAACTGATTGCTATGCTTCATAGATTTCCCCATGAGTGTGTAACAACTCATCTGCATGAGAGTAAGACTGGGTGGTTTATACTTCAAAGGCATGTAGCCTCCGGTCCAAAAACAGAAAGAAATTACAGCCAGTGACTCAGTTAAAAAAAAACAATAATATCTTTATTGTCTCTTTATTTTGCTTATAAACTTCAAAACAAACCTGTTTTTTTGGTGAAATGTTACTTAGCTTTTAAAAAAGAGAATATGTCGTGATTGACAGATGGTTAGCTTGAGGGTCTGAGAGGTTTCAGCAGATCTCAGTCAAGTCTGCAAAAGCTGGTGTTAAAACAGAAACTGTGACAGTCAAGTATTTAACACTGGAGCCGAAAAACACAAGCGTGATCCGACAGTGGCTTTGACAACCACTTCTGTGTTATCTAAAATGTATAACAAATACGGAATAGTGAGCAGCATTTGTCTGCTGTTATGTTTTTAATGTTTAGTTTTACATTTCTATACTTTTCCAGAATCATTTTCCTAGATTTTTCCATCTGTTTTGTGGATATCTTTCTTTTTCCACAAATCTGCAAGCAACACAATGCAGAAGACTTATGATTTGGGCAATCTGATAAAGGGACATTTCATAGATTTTTGAAGTCAACACAATGTTAAATTGGTTAAAATCTACAAAATATAGGATGTATTATATAGGATTATATGAACTAGACTACATCAGTAAGAAAACAAATCACATAAACCTCCGTTTACATACAGTTCAGCAAATTTTCAAAAGGTTCAAATTTCACTGCTTTTGTAGGCATTTAAGCCAGATCAAGTTCAAAGGCCAATAATTTGATAAAACTTCAGACATAAAAGGATCTAGAAGTTCAAAGAGCAGCAAAATTATAATCAATAAGTTGACAAAAAGAAACTTAGGTTGTGATGATGAAAATCAAAAATAAAGCTGAATATCTACAAACAGATCAAAATAAGACAAATGATTTTACCCTGAGCATCAGCAAGTGTGATGGAGGACAGCAGGACAGCAGCAGTGAAAACCCAGCTCCACATCTTCACGGCCTGGACAGACGAAAGAGGAAAAGAGCTTTATGCAACGACATGTTTTTGAAAAGCATCACAGTCATTGTCATCCTTCAGGTCGTTAGTCATCACCATTAAATCTGTTGCATATTGTTGTGTTATTCTGGTTACTTTGGAATTTCCTTTTTAATCTTGTAAGTCATTTAGTTCACATCATCTTCAGATCTTTAGCTGCTATGTGTCACCGTCTGCTTGTTCCTGTCTGTGCCTGATTCTTGTTATCCTGTCTGCCAGTCTTATTAATTGCAGCATGTTACCAGTTTTTACGGCTCTGTCTGACAATCAGAGAGATCCTGTACATTTACATCAGTCAGATTCAGCTCCAGGCTGTATTGACATGTTACACTTTGACAGTCTTTGTCATTAACAATGCCGCGCATTTCTGTACAAACAACTCCTAAGCTAGCATTAAGACAAAAAAAAACTGACTGAAACAATATTAACATTTGTGTTTTGTATTTTGACTCTTTCCTTTACTTGATAAATGTGGCTTTATGTTCTGTAGCATTTATTTGTGTTTCTTGTTATTTCATTTTTGTTCATTGTTCCTCTGTGTCTATATATTTCTCATTTTTCTGTGACATGGATTTATTTTTCTCACATCAATAGTCAGGCACCCTTAACACCTGTCGCTCGTTGTGTTGATTGGGACACATTTCTGGTTCCACTAATCACCTCCCAGACTTTACAGGCCTGTCACTTTTTTCACAGATTCTAATGTTGTCATTCTGCTGTCTACCCATCCAGTTTTAAGTCTGTTAATCCTGCTGTCTCTCTCGTTGTTTGTGCTTCCTTCTGCGTTCCTGAAGGTCTGTTTATTTAAGAAATTACAATCTAGAAATGAGACGCTCTCATTTCTAGATTAGGCTCCTACTTCTCCACAAGATGTGACATGAATGCAGTATCCTTACATCAGGTTATTTTGGACTGGATTTGACTAAAGGTTCTGAATCTGACTACATAACTGGATTTTATTGGAATAAACACAACAAATTTGATGATATAATAAAAATCTGCTTGTCTTGATCCAAAGTGACTTGAGATGTGTTGTAAATTGTTGAGATTTTGTACCTGCATTATATTAAATAGCTATAAATTCAATCCATGACTTTAAGACATGTATAATTACATCAGGGCTCAAGAATTGTTAGAAAAAAATCTGTCTCACTTAAAGAGTTAACAAAAATCTAACTCTTTTACCTTATTTTGCTATCCAAATATAAGCAAATAAATACAAACAATTATGGCACAAAGGTATAAAAAGAAATAAGTAATTCTCTCTGATTTGAGTGCACAATGCCACAAAACCAGCAAAGCTGTTGAACCTTCAATTAGGATTAAAAATGTATTACCAGGAACTATGACTGTGCTTGTATGAACCGTTCAAACTGCTGAAATGAATAAGGTGAATAAACATCTGCTATAAAGCACCAAACATGCTCTTTGATTAAGTGTTAAAGTAAAGTTTTTATAACGACAGAAATTCAAATAGTTTGTTACACTGTCAAAACGGCGTCAAACGTCTCCAATTTTTGATTGTGCACATTAGAAAGCAGTGCAAAAATCCCTATTTGTGTCATTTGCCATTAGCCAGCCATCCTGGTCCTAAAAGACGGACGCGTGGCTGTTATTACATTTTTGAAATATGCTACTTCACCTTCACATACCAATGCGTATCTCTTTGGCTTTCAGTAGTAATATAGCATTGGAGCTTAAAGTATTCTTCCCGTATGTTTTCGATCTGTCTTTGGTTTTTGTCCATATGGAAAGCAGATGCCAGATTCCTATATATGGTTGATATGAAGTCTGTGAGATCCCTGCTCTTCTTCCAGTCATAAAAAATGCTTCCTTTTACCTTTTAAAAATCATACTCTTATAACTTATGGCAACATCTGTCAGTATTAACTGTAATATGTGTCAGCTTTTGTCAGGTGGGGCATAGCTATAGGCCAAGAACATCCTTTTCATCAGAGTAATGCAGTCAGGTTAACAGAACTACGGGAGGCTATACAACAGGATAAAATCAGTGGTTTATGGGAGTCAGCAGGACAACATAAAACATTTCAACTCTTGGAGCTTTATGAGAAAATGTCTGAAAGCAGACAGAGAGTTGGAGAGCTGAGGTCAGGAGAGCACGTGAAAAACAGATGGAGTCAACACATGCTGACAGATTGGCAAAGACTGTCGACATCTACACTGGAATAATGTAGAGCAGATTACCTTTATTTATAATTGGCAACTTATTCATCCTGATGAGCACAATTTATTTCTCTCACAGAAAGATTCCAGCAATTTGACTTGCAATCTGTTTTACATAATAAAACAAACACTTAAAGATTGGTTCAATCAGCAACAAGCTGCAAACAGCCTCTGGTAACTTATCTGATAATCCCTATTGAAGGTTGGCGCAGCATATAAGAAATTTTAACCAGAAAGCACATAATAATTCTTACTTCTCCACTGATTCCCTTTACCGTAGCATTAATATGTGTGGAGAGATCAGAGTCTTACAATAACATTTGATTATTTTCCAAAGCTTCATTGTTTTCTCCTTCTGATCTTTGATCTCAAAAGGCTAAAAGCTCTCAGCTGATAATAAACGGTTATGGACCTTACCACAGGGGCCGCGTTTCATGGGCTAATGCCAATTTTACATCACAGCGCAACTACCATGTGCGTGACCGTCTCACAAACACAAGCCACAGTAGTAAACACATGCTAATGTACATTGTGGACTAGCAGACCGGCAGAAAGTTTTTGCGTCAGGACTCGAAAAAGAATGGTTCGCCACCATCAGTGGGGTATCTGCACAGGCAATGTGAGGTATCTTGAACTAAAATTCACAGATTTCCAAAATCTGAAACGGAATGCCTTGTTTGGATCAAAGCTTGTGTACGACCACATTTGCAGCTCAACTGTCGTAGGATCAATAAGAACAAAGGATTGTCTGCTGGTGTAAGTATTATTGCTTTGCTTTCTTTGTGTTTAGTGAATGAAAGAAAATAAAGTCAATAATAAACACATCCATTATGAAAACCTTTTAGCCAAGTAAAGCATAATGGCAGCACTGATACAACTTCTACACCTTGAAGCCTGTCTGTTATAGTCTTACGTTAGCTGAACAGATTAATATGCAATGTGTTCTGTATCTGACATACATTAAAGATTTTATTTTACCTGAAAAGGCTTTTTACTAAACTGTAATCGTGTTAGCCATTCTCATAAAGCCCGAGACGTTGCAAGTGTGAATCTTACTTTTCTTTGTCTTTAAGTATTTTCAGATTCCACACACTTAAACTAATTTACATGCAAAGATCTAAGGAGCGAGCACATCAGCTTGTACACATTTCATTTTATTTTCCAATCGCCATTTTAAATCTGGTGAAGCAGTCGGCCAAATACTTTTGTACACAGTGCACCAGTTATACTAAAGAAAACGATATAAAACCAATAATGGACCCAACCTGCCACAGACTTGCAACATTTTAGTGGGAACATAGACCCTGAGGCAAACACAAACGCCAAATGGCTTCCTGCAGTCAGGACAGTGATAAACTTGTTACTTCTACCCAATCGGAAACAATACTATGGGTAAGTTCTGGAAAAGTTTGGTGCTTTTTTTGTCTCCATCTTTGTGTTTTTAACAAATAGTAAAATTAACCTTTGCTACAATAAGAATCAAGAGAAAGGATGTGCATAATTTGAACTGTGGGCAGCAGAGCAACTAAAAAAGCTTAAGCAGATTTTCCTGCTTGTGTTTGACTCTTGAAAAACAGGGTTGAATGTTTACAGCTACATGTGTAACCAATAACATAAATACCTGCAGGTTAAACGAAGCTGTGCTTTTGCTCTAAGTTTGTACGTCATAATCAAAATATATACAATTAATAAATGCTATTAATTACATTGTCGGAACTGTAGTGATCAATGTGTTATATAATCTCAGAAGCAGTATGAATATTTGTTGATTTCCTGTTTTAAGTATAAAAAATAGATGATTAGATGGTGTCTCTGTCTAGATACCATGATCCTGAGAAACCGAGTTGTTTTCACTCAAGTTTATTCTGTGGCGAGAATCGCACACTGGACTCAGCACCCAACACTATGTCATTATATTTATGGTGACTGTGAGTTTTTGGGTCTCAGTAAAGAAACTACAGAATCTCCAAAACCCATAGAAACTTTAGACGTGTTCTATTTTTAAACTCCTGGCTAATATGGCCACACCCCGTACAAATCACCTGACAAATTAAACCAAGCAGGTATAATTAACGGTGAAAGAATCAGTAGTAAATAGTTCCTCAAAGTCCTTTTTAAACAAAGTCCAATTGAAAAGTAAAGACAATGTGCAAACACAAGCTTCTAAATAAGTTTTACAAGGTCTTTCCGGTACAGAAGGAAAATACTATGACTCATCGCAGAGTTTCTGGTAGAATTTGTATGAAAACTGAGCAAAGCTATAAACTCGGGCTCTGGCAGAGTCACAGAAATGTGGCTCGGTTCAGATGGGTTTCTCCCAGCAGGAGCAGTGAGCCACTACCATGTGACAGAGTTCAGGGCAGACTGTGAAGTGAGTGGACATGGGAACTGAAGGGTCAAACGAGGGCGACATGTCCCACTAAATTACCCAAAACAGCAAAAAATGATCACACCACAGGGATCTTGTATTCTTGGTTCTCTGCTACTGGTAAAAAAATAAATGAGTCCTTGTCAGAGGTTATCTGACAACCCTCCGAAGATTCTCAAGTCGAGACTAAGATCCATCACTTCTGCCATCGTCCTGGTTTTCAGCCAACTTCAATAATCTATCTTTTATGAAAATAAATTGCCTCTGTGAAAATAGCCTCCAAAAGGTTCAAGTTTGTTCCAGAATTTCACAAGCTTTGAGTTTCTGTTAAAAAAAGATGAACAGACTTAATCAAGGAAAGTGCTCTCTGTCTTCAATGACTAACTCGTCTCTTTCAGGAACATGAATGGGGCATGAAAAGACAGAGACACAGCAGTACGCCTGCCTTCCAGCTGACTTAGCCAAACCTAAACACGATTAGAGACTAAATTAAATGGAATCAAACAAAAATGACTCATTGTAAACTACCGCTTTGATGCAGAACAAAAATGAATATCCTACTTCTAATCCTCAGCCGAGGAAAATGAAGATAATCCCATCAAACGCACACAGGGACCAGCTGCGGCAGTTCTCAAATGTTGGCACCAAATGTCAGAGAGGCACCAGAGACCTAACCAAGTCTGGCTGCAAATATGCAGAGAATGAGGAGTAGAAAGAAAAAAGCAAGAGGTTGAAGGTGAAGCAGAAAGAGCCTGATATACTTAAAAAAACAGAACTTTTTACTGTTCTGAGCTAAACCACAACAAAGCTGAAGGTGCAGTCGGATGTAGACCAGATAATTGAAACCAATAAAGCATGCAGAGGGGAGTGTGCATACTTTCCTCCATCCTAAATCAAGGACTGTCACTGTCTTCATCCTAAATAAGTTCAACTGAGGTCAACACACTTAAAACTGCCAGGTTATTTACTTAGTCAAATAAAAGGTTCATGTTGGGGCAAAAGTAAGACAATTTCAACCAAATATGTGGTCAAAATGGATGCAGTTTTCATTAGACTTCTTAAAAAAAGTCTAATGAATCTCAGGTACATGACAGTCTCGCTTCTGTCAGACTTCTCCAGGGTAGCTGTGGCTACAATGTAGTAGCTTACCACCTTGAATGGCTGAATGCAGTGTGAAGTGCTTCAGAGTCCTCTGAATAATGAAATAAGAAACTAGTATATATAAGTGACATAGTTTAAAATAAGACATTTGGGCAGCAGAAGCATGTTTCCAAGTTTTCTAAGGCATAAAAAGTTAGAAGCCAACACTTGCTGTACTGTGTACATGTTAGAGCTTTACACAGCACTTCCATTGGCAATATGAACCTCTTGCTCTATGTGGCATTTGACCTCCAAATGCTCTCCACCAAAATACTGTTTCTCAAGTAAAAGTAAACAGCATGGCTAGTAAAACTTTTTCAAAATGTTTCACATGTAAATGTCACTCACTGCCACCTTCTATCACGCTAATGACAAACTAACAGTAAAAACTATTCATTTTAATCCAAGCACTACTTAATATAATCAATTTTTTCTTGTTGCATCCACTAACTTTGAAATTTGACTTTTGTTCAAACCCATGACCCAACCCAGTTGGTAAAGCAGCTGAGTTGGGAGGAAAAAACTAATTAGTTTTAGTTGCCTTTTTGTTTCTAAACCAACAGCTTTAATAGTGCACACTCCGTTTCTGCTAGATTTCTGTTGCATTTCAGGGTTTGGGTTTAAAACGCATTTAGACTCAACCACGAGCCATTAGATCTTCGCCTTTGAATGGGATTCGCAGCATTTTTCTGACAACACGTGCGTAAAATGGAGAGGTTTTCTGAGCGCAATCCTTCGTGACACTGATGTTGCAGCAGAATCAGTACCACACGGCACCGCGTGCGAGCAGATGTTACGTCAGAGCGTTTAAAACCTGACGTGAAGTTTTCAGGCAACAGATACGCATTTTATGAAAATGGCACTTTGAAAAAAAAAAACTGAAATTAAAAAAAAAAGTTTGTCTGTACCTGGGGATTTCAGCCCGCCGCTGTCCACCTGTGGCACATCCAGCCCGAGCCCACGGTGCGGTGGGTGGGTGGGGGGGTTTCACGCAGCAGTGATGCCCACAGACGACCGGTGGAACAGTTTCACAGTGTCACAACTTCACGGAGCAGGATCGCGCCGCCACCACCAGCCAGCTCAGCTCAGGGACTCAGCTCTGATCGCTGCATCCCTGCAGGCGACAGTCAGCAACGTGAAAAAAAAACACACAGTTTCTGATTCCCGAGGCTGCCGCCTTGTTCCAGGAGAGTTGAACACAAGCAGGAGCAGAAGAGTCCAGACTTGTCGGGACGCCTGAAGGAGAGCAGCTCCTGAGCTGAGCTCTCCCTTTCTGCTGGTTTTTTTCATCCTCCTCCCTCCCTGCAGCCGAATGCAAGTCAGACTGAGTGTTAGTAACATCTTTATTCCTCCGGGGAAGATCGATGAAACTGGACTCGTGGTTTGTTTATTCATTGGCTGACTGAATGATTTCAACTTTTGGGGCAAATTATATCTTTACACTACAAATATGCAGTCATTTGCATATACATATATAGTAAAGTGGTTGCCACCTTTACAATATTTTTCTATTTGCCTTTTTTATTCACACTTTAAGACAAATTTTTTTTTAAAAATTCATAAAATTTTAGCTGGGTTAAAGACGCACTTTTATTTTTAAAATATATGATTTTAAGTATTTGTTAAACACACACACACACACACACACACACACACACACACACACACACACACACACACACACACACACACACACACAAACAAGCTCCTTCAACCCCCAGTATTATCATCAGCAGAAATGCACCTCTCACGGTCAGAAACAACCAATCAGAGTCATGAGTCGGATCTTAACATTGCCAATCAGGCTAGTGAACATGCTGCAGCTATGTTAATGGCGGTGAAACATCTAACCTTCCCAGAAAACAGTTTTTCTGCCGCCATCAGTGGCCTTACTAACTAGCCTGAGCATTCATAGCATGCTCTGTTGTGGTGGACAAGGTGTAGCATAGCAGACACAGGTATGATTGACAGCGCTAAGACTCTCCTGGCTCATATTGGTTGTTTCTGACTGAGCAGTGTATTCAGAAATACTAGGAGACAAAGGAGCTCAACTTTTTCAGTCTCATCCTGAAATGTCACAACATAATGAGAGTTTAAACAAATATTAAAAGAAAATACTTTTTGATAAAAGCTACATACTGCAGCTTTAATACAAAATACAAGGTTAAAATAATAGCTGTATTTATTGAGAGAAAAGTTATTTGTTTTTGTCAACAGTGGTTTTCATATAAGAACGTTGTAAATCACCTTATATGAATATATTTCTATATGGAGTAAACAGCTTCTGTGTGTATATAAAATACACAGGACACATAAACAAAAAAGCTACATAAGCTTTAAATGCTGCTCTTGTTGCCATGTCATCTAGAAGTTATGCTGGGAACCACCGGTGTCAAACAAATGCCTGACCTAAAAATAAGATGTTAGCATGTAGCTGAAAAGACATAAATTCTAGCTAAGAGTGAGAAAAAAAACCTCTCTGGTGTCATGAGACTCAGATTCTTCTTCTGCGGTGACTTCTTGATTCCATGTCTGAGACATAAAGACAGAGCTGGCAGCACCTTCTGAGAATGACTAGAGTGGGTGTTTTAGAGAGTAGGCACATAGCCACAGAGGAGAGCAAGAGTTTTTCTTACACTTTCCCATATCAAACAATTATGTTCCCATGTTCCTGTTAACTCAGATTCACAATGTAACCCTGCTTCTGACATTCAAGTTTTTATAGGCACTACTCAGTTTGTCTCAAAAGCTGCAACTCTAATTTTATGGTTTTATTAGCCGGTGTTGACCCTCCGACATCAAGAAGTGTGAAAACTAGTTTGATTTGTTCATTCTTAAGGTTCTTCTTTTATGCGCTGCATTGTGTGAGCCCTGATAAAAATCGGATTATGAAACATGACATGTTGAGATTTTCCATCTTTGAATGAGTGTTTTGGAAGATATTTTGTTATTGTCTGAATGTGATATACTTGATATTTTTCAGAGATTCAGAGAAATAATTCTTTTTCAAAGAAATAATTTCAGAGGTGCTGTGGAACAATTTAAGATCAATTCTACATAAGCTTCCTGTAGATCAAACATGGATTATTGGCTTTAGTGTTATGTGGCTTATTATCAGCAATATATTGTAGCAGGTAGGTGAAAGGATAACTAAATAAAATAAATGTCTCAAAGTAAGCTTTGATTACCTTTACTCCATCTGGATGGAATAATGATATTACATCAGGGCTCAAGAATTGTCTTATTTTAAGAAAAAAAAAATGAAGTCAATTATCTCAGCTCCAGTCCAATTTTATAACATTTCATACCAATCTACATCCATTTAAAGTACTAAGTCCATATTTGTAAAATTAAATAATAATAAAATTGCATAAGTCTCACAGTTTGTCTTATTTTCTTTAAAAATAGCTTTAAATCATGAAATATTGCAGTTTTTGAACAAAATTAAATAAAATTGATTGGAGAATTGGAGAAGATTTATCAGTGGCAGTTAATATTTGTTTTGAACTTTTAAAGTTCGTATTAAAATCCATCTATTTTACTTGGCTTTAAACTCCGGCGGGATCGAGTTTTAAATTGCATGTTTTTGTTTTTAAACTGTAAGAGTTTTTATTTTTATTATTGTTATGTTGTGTTTTAATGTCCAGTATGGTATGGTATGGTATGATATGAGTCATATTTGATTACAGCAAAGTATAAGTAGTTTATGGAAAAGTATTTTAAATCATTGCAAAACAGGTACAAACACCCCAATAGGAAGGCATGAAGAAAGTTTTGCACAGTAACTAAGGAATGTGAGAGTTCATGAACAAAAGTTTGACTAGGCTGGTGTTTAAATATGTTTCACACATGGTGAAATAAAAGTTAGTAAAAACAGGAGTTAATTTTTACTTATATGTACATTGTGTGCTTTACTCTTATGTAGTCTTTTTTTTAATATATATGGAAACTGTACTCTGCAATGAAGCAGTCAGTTGTAATTTATAAGTACCCCATGCACGATATGAGTGCATTTATTAAGCAGCAGGAGACGTTATAATTTTAGTTTTTTCCATCTGAACACTTTAAGCTCCCTCCAGCAATGACATTATTACCACTTATTCATGTTGATTCTTGCAAGTGAAGATGTGGCAGTAAAGTTGCAAATTCCCACCCTTGAGTGGTAAAGTTCTTCATCAGGGAGTGTGACTGCAACATATTCAATTACAGGGGAAGAACTTTTCTTTTTCCTTTTTTTTTGCATGAAACATATGATTGTCAGCCATATGGGGGTCAAAATAGATGTTTTGGTTAACAATAGTTGCTCTTATCAACTGCTCTAATTATTTCTGCCATTGTATTAAAGTCTTTTGCTTTTACAGCCGGAGACATTTTAGACAGGCAGGCAGGAAGGCAAAAAAAGAAACCTATGTGAGCCAGATGTGATGTCTTCCATCTCTGGATATTTTGAGTCAGCCAGCAAAACTAAAACCAAAGCCATGCTGCAGTAATAAAGACACATTCCAGCAGGAGAATGTTGCCTATATCCTCTTGGTTCTACTTTTCATAGATTCCACTTATAATGAACAATATAGATAAGATGCAGTTGCAAATATTTTTTCTACAAATATTTTTTGGTCTGTATCACATTCATCTTTTTTTTCTCTATAGGAAGCAGAATAAAAAAAATTAAATTTGACACATTATGTAAAATTGACTTTTTTAAGCTTTTTGTCATTTTACGTTATCCCCTCATGTTGCTTTGATTCTTTCTTGCATGTTTGAGATTGTGTTGCATCTCCCCTAGCAGCCATTTGGGGGTGCCTTGCTCACACAATGCTCCATCTATTTTTTTTCCACCAGCTCCTCTTTGGAGCTGCATCCAGATATGTTATTCAAGTACAAGTAAGATCATGGTAATACATTGAAATGCACTTCAAACATGTCAGATTGAATATTCTAAATTTAACTTAGGAAGTCGTGTGCGCATGCATTAGAGTGTGCCTCTGCACTCACTGTGGCGAACCGACGTCTATTCCTGAGTGTATCAGTCTCTTGGTCTTTGGTGAGCAAGGTTTTTCCAAGTTGCTACATTAAATAAAAAAAAAAAACAGAAACCATATTATTATGTCAAAAACAAGTTAAAGCCTTTGCAACCAGTAAATTGTTTCCACCATGTTGTATTGTCTTATTTGAAGTGTTCAGTCTGGAACAACAGGAAGTAGAATCTGGTCAACCACATCTAGCAAAAAAAAACAAAAAAACTGATGAAGTTGGCAGGAACTGTGGCTCGTAATATTTAAAATGAACTCTTACATGCAAGCTGGATACACAAGTCAGAACATGTGTTTTAGTGGAGTAAGATGGAGGTGGGTACATTAGAAAAATGTTAATTGATTGAAGTTTGCCAGTTTCAATCAAAAAAGAAAGTATAAAAGAAACAAAAACTGATTTTTTTCTGGATATATAAATGAACTTATATCTACTTTCTTTTGAAAAATAGCTTAAAATGTGAAGGGTTATGATGTCATGGGATGCCCTTTTTACCATTTTGTGAATGACACAGATCTTCTCCTTCACTCTTCAAGTGTTCAACTGCTTGGATGTTAGTAGAGCTTACCCCACCATATGGCTTATTCTTGCAGACAGTCATTGTCATATTGCTAAACATCCGTTTTGGTGAGAGGATTTAGGATTATTCTCTGAATTTATTTACATATCCGAGTGCAGACTGGTGACAAGACTCACATTAGCGTTGGGTTTATGTTGTCTGAGCTCTGACTATGCGTTTGTTGCTCTCCTCCTGGAGAGGCGTTTAGTCCTGTCCGTCACTCAACAGGAACATAAAGGAACGGCTAACCTCAGGAATTCATGGGCCTTCTCACCTGCTCCCGCTGAGGAAGGTTAACCTTTTTTTAATCCTAGAACGCCTGCAGGTTTGCTGCTCAAATACCACATGTCCAGGTGATAAATAGGGCAATGACCTGCTCCCATTTATTTTCTGCATCAATAAAGTTGTGGGGAAGGAAATTTGTAATCAAGCTATACACAAAGAATGTGGAGCATATAAAGTGTATTGAAAACATATCATTTAGGGAAGGATTTCTACTAGAATAATTTCTGTATGCTCCAGGAATGAATGAGATCAATATTGTGACATTTTCGTGATGTAAACAAGTATACAAAGTTCAGATGATTTTTTACAAAGAAGTGATGCGAGTTACACTACTAGGAAATCTATTTTTTCCTTATTGGGCAGTGGAATTTGGGTAGCGCATAAAAACATGAATTTGCAAAAATGATTTTAAAAAATTTAATTTTTTAAAGCCCTTTTGTGATACAAAATGCTGGATGCAAAATGTCAACATCTTGAGGGCCTGTCCACACTAAAAGAACTGGGTCACATGAGGATAATTTAGATCTGAAATCTGAATTTAAATGGTGCATTTTGAGGTTTGATAATAAAAAGAAAACATATAGGAATTGAAAAGCAACACAAGATGTTCACAAAGTAATGGGACTTAGAAGGGAGACTAAAAACAGAGAGGCTTAAGTACTAGGCTGTGTGATGACTGAAGAAGAAACAGATGGGTGATTAGTAACGGGGTGCAGCAGTGAGAGAAGGCAAGACTGGTAGGCTGAATAAAGGGGACAAATGAATATGTGGGAAGTTAAATTATAAATCAAGCAATCAATCAAGGAGAGATGGCTTTCACCAGTTTAAAGAAAGTACATTCAAATGCACAAGGAACACAAGAGTTACTAAGAAACAGCAAACCTAAATGACAATAATGACACCAGATGATCCAGAAATAAAGCACAAAAGAGAACAGAACATTAGTAAATCACAACATTTTGAATCTCTTGTTTGGTCCGGACCAAACCACAACGATGCCAGACAGGTTTTATTGTTGAATTACCCCAAATGTGGCCTTTCTTTAGAAGTTAGAAAGGCTAATGACCCATGGGCTACGCATGACCCAACCCAGTCACCAAGTGGGTTGAGTCATGGGTTTTCTTAAACATATTTTGGATGAGGTTTTTCAAATCTTTTAATTTTCACAGAAGTGGGTCTTTAGTAGTTTCACATTAAATAGCTTTAGTGTGATGGTCAGCTCTCAATATTGACTGCCAAGTATTACTGAACATAGTTAATTCTGCACCTGTCTTTGGGGGGAAGGTATTGGGACTCTGCAACATGGTGCAGAATGATACATCTGTGTGATTGAGGTCATGTAAGTTCAGCCATTTGGAAAAATGGGACCTCTGTATAATACACATGGAAGACAAATATATTTTGTAATTGTGTAGCTTCAATCTAACCACTCAAACCCAATCAAGACCTGATGCTGCTTTTAAATTTGATCTGCAAGGAAACTTATATATTTGGTGACTTCGCTTCACTATCAGAGGTCCTGTCTACTCTCTGGAGATCTAGCTCCTCTCAGATCACAATACCAAAATAAATATGCGTCCACAAATCCTCCATAGCAGACAGATTTGACCTCCTGAGCTGATACTTCAAGATCAGAGCCTCCCTGTGCTTTCATGGCATGCAGGACCAGCAAGCCATGGTTCAAAACGTGGAGAAGTCGCCTGAGTTATCCATAGGATTGGTGAGGAATTTCCTTGTGGAAATCCCCAAAAATCTGAGTTAATGTTGGATCCACATGCATCCTGGTCATCATCTGGTATATGTATGTCCATTATTACATACATATACCAGCAGAGGAGAACAAAACCCTCAGTATGTTATTGTCTGCATCAGGTTGTGTTTAAGAGCATACCTCTCATAACTGACAGACTATGAGGGATCATGAGGTGCTCCTGCTTTTATTCGGCAACCAATGCTCTTGATATTTCTGCTGTTGTCTTTGCATTGTGTCAGATCCCTGATATCCCACTTGTTCCCCCAATACTGTTTTACCATTTATAGATAATTTAGGGATTTGTGATATTAGTGGATAAACTTCAGTGCCCTGGTTCCATGTCAGAAACTTTTACCTAATTATGAGGCATGAAGAACATGTGAAACACAGGAGGAAAGCAAAATATAAGAAAAGTATCATATTAATAGTCTATTTGAGATGCCATCTACTTGATGTTCTAAACATGCCACCTTTTTCCAGATGATTTTATTTTCATACCCATCCCCTCTCAATGAGTAATCCAAATTAAATTGACCCTTCTTACTGTGTAGTTGATATTACATAATTCATTTGGGAATGTAATGACATGAGACAAAATTTAAAAACTGAATTAATTGTTTTTGCTCCCATGTTTTTTGGTTTGAAATTTGTAGAGCTCAGAGCTCAGATGCTTCGATGAGTTCTCTGTTGGTATTTGACCTGTGTACACAAAGCTTAAAATCATAAGATAACATGTTGTCATACCAGCATACTCATGCATATTTTCCATTCTGGAACCTCTCTTAACCACCTGCTTCTAAAAATTTCATTGCCACCCTTGACTTGTTTTTACCCGCAAAGCAAACAAACAAAAAAAACATTACAATCCTGAAAGTAAAATAGAAATTCAATGTTTTCTCAGCAAATTTAACTCTGTAACCTCCAAAACCTGAGACAAAAACATACTTGTGCATTTGCTTCCAAGATTCAATACATGCTGCTGCTTTTAAATCCACCATTTCATGTAAGATTTCTTGCAAACAATCGTGAAGTTTCCTACAAAATGGATGCTCTGTTGTGCTTCTACCAACCTGCAGAAGAGGCCTCGTGCGGGTCAGATGTGAATGTGCAGCTAAAGTTAATACTGACTTTCTAATAACAGAGTGCCAGCTTGTCTGAACATACTAGCATTAAACAATGTGAATGTCTTTGATGATTCACCCACTCAGTCTGGTTTGGATGGTTCTTTCCCCTGTAATAGCACTGCAGGGCATCATCAACCAGGGTGGGAGGATGTGACATGTTTGAGAAGATTTAAAGGAAAAAATCCCAAGGATTAGATTCTCCTCACAGGTCCAACAGATGGAAGGCAAGGGAACAATGACAGAGTAGCTCTTCAACAAGGTTTATATTTAAACTCTGCTAAAGAGCATCTGGTGATGACGACAGAAAAAACAGCACCTGATTAAGTTTTTCCTAAAAATTACTGAAAAACATGATATATAAAACAGGAATTATATGTTTTCAATTCAATTTAGGCGTGGTTGTAACTCGGAAACAAACAAGTTCACAGACTTTGAAGACAAGTTTGACTAAAATCACCAAAATAGCTGATTTTTCAGACCTGATCTGCGTCACCCTGTTCATAGCCAACATTCACAGGGAAATGTCCTACCATGTCTCCCAGATGAAGAACAAACTGATCCTTGCCGCAAGCGAATTTCCAGCCTTCTGATTTGAACAGCATTGCACATGACTTTAAATTTCTGTAAGGGTAGGGGACTTTTTTTTTTCCTCTTTACTGTCCATCCAGTCATTATTATTTTCAGCAACATTTTTCAGATACAAAAGTTCAGTAACATCTAAAGAATTTGCAAATCCCATTTAAAACCAAAGTATTATGAGGCTCAGTAATACTATACAGCACAAAACAACAGCACTTCAGTGGTGGGGGAAAAAATTGTGAACTCTGAGCTGAAAGTTGTTAGTCACTGGTTTGAAATGTTGAGGTTTATGTTGCAGGATGGAGCAGTGTTTTCTAAATCTCCCCTTTGATTTTCAGACATGACTAATAAAGTCCTCTTCTGTTATCACAAACAGACTTTGGTTTGCCAACTAGCCCATCTGACTCACCTAGATCTAACTAAATCCAAATAAACACAGCAGCTCTCTGGCGCCCTCTAGTGGTCTGTAGTGTAGCAATCATTTTTTTCTTCCAAATAGTTTAATGGTCATTCCAGCATGACATTCATGCTAGTATGTCTTGTATTTCTTATAATAAACTGTTGATTAAAGCCTTTTCATGTACCTGTTGGAAAATAATGTTTTTTTATTTGTCCTTACACAGATTGTATTTTTTACAAACACTTTGTAGTTAATCTAGTTTATTTGCACAACACTGCATTCATCAAGAGTTTATTTCTCTTAATACCGATCAGAAGCAATCACAACCTATGAGAAAAAAGTAAAGAATTTTAATATTACAAGAGCAAGACAATGTTGCAGCCTTCTACAACACTACAACACTATACACTATATGAATTGTTGACTTGACAGTGGTCCACTGGACAACTATCAATAAAAGACTATCTATCTAATTCCAGGTGGAGGTTTGAATATGTCAGCAGCTACTAGTGCAGAAGCCTGTATTTAATCAGTTCAGTCAAAATGTTTTTTTTTATTTTTTTGTCTGGTGAGATAACCAGATACCTTTTGGAGCTCAAACAAGTCCAACTGGCCTAATTGCTGCACTGTAACTTTATACAAATCAACCTGTGATGTGTCAGGAGTTTTGTTTTACTTCAACTCAAAGGGACACTGGATTATTTCTATGATCAGTGGATTAATTTTCACTAGTTACCAACAGATGACTAATCAAGACAAACATGAGTCCCGATCTAAAATGTAAAGAGCTCAAAAACAAGCAAAGGTCCCATGGTGCTCTATTTTTACCTGCAAACTAAAACCTAGGGAATATGACACTGCTTTAGTTGCACTTGGGTGTAACAGACCACATGAGTAGTGTTAATTTCTGAGAAAGTTCAATAGCACTGTTGAGAGCAAGCCAGTTTTGTAGTAATAGCTATGTCATATTATAGTCTGTAATAATTCATCTTGAATGAGATCCTTGTCTTTACCATACCAACTACATTTTCAACTAACATCAGAAAATTACAACTTATATCTAATGAAATGTGCAATAATGATCTTGGAAAACGTCAGATGACAGAATATTACTACTTTTTTATTTGCAATATTTTTATATCCATGGTGGCAAGTGAACACCGTCCAGCAAGGAAAAGCTTGCTGGCTGCTTCTACAAATCTTTCAGAAAGCATGAGTCAGGTCATGGCACCTGTGCACCACATTCAGCTGTGAAATTTCTCCTACAATAAATATTCCACAGTCAACAGTTTGTGGTATTATAATAAGGGGGAAGAGGTCATGAAGTGGTAGATCATGTAGAATCAGAGAGATTCAGTAGATTCTCAGAGACATAGTGAGCAGAGGTCACTAAGTTTCTACAGAGTTAATATCAACAGATCAAAGTTTATGTGGTCTTCAGATTTGCTTATGGTACAGGGAGCATCAACAAACGTGTTTGCATGGCTCAGAAGTTGTAAGAAGTTGTATTTATGCCTTACCTCACCGAGTGCAAAGCAAAGTACTGGATTCAGAAATGAATGCCCCACTGAGAAATGCCTCTAGACCAGTGGAAACAAGTTCTCTGGAGTGGCTGCTGATTTTAGCAGGGACGAGTCTTGGTTTGGCAGTTCATATAGACAATATTCAACAATTTTGTTGAAGAGAAGCTTGACTGGTCTTCCCATGGTCCTCACTTCACCCTGACAGAACACATCTGGACTAGAGTAGCACTGGCATACTGGGAAAGGAGGCACCCCATATGTGAGGACTATTTGTCCTTCCTGCCAGTGATTCCCAACTCTCATCCTAAGGCCCCCCGTTCTACCTGTTTCAGACGTGTCTCTATTCCAGCACATCTCTTTCAACGGATTGCATGGCCTCCTCTGCATTCCATCTAGCGCTGCAGAAGCCTGTTAATCACCCAGTTATTTAAATCAGATGTGTGGCAGCAAGAGGACACCTAAATCATGCAATACAGGGTTGGAAACCACTGCTTCCTGCAACCAAATCTTCAGGACCTTTGTTTCATGTCTTCCCCTTTTCTCTCTCTCGATTGCTGTTTGAAAAATGGACATAAAAGTCAAAACAGTGCTGTAAAATTAGAGTAAGGACTGTGAGCCAGGCCTTCTCGACCAGCATGAAAATGTGAAATGTGGTTCTTGTTAATCAAACAGACCTAAACCTAGATGAAATTCTTCCATAAGAACTGGTGTAGCTACAAAAGAGTTGCCTTTGTGTTAATAAGAGGGTGGCATTAAGGTCTGAAGAACCAAGTGACCCAACACCTTTTCAGTCTAACGTTAGATGATTTCTAACAACAACACTAGGGGGCAGAAGAGATTCAAATAGGAATCATGTTTATTTTGAACAACCTAGAATTTTCTTACCATTTTCTTCTTATTTAGTCAATACTTATGAATAGCTAAATATTTAGCAAATGGGAAGCAGAACTTGTTGGTGATGCAAAGCGTGCTGGTGAAAACCCTTGCAGTAAATGTCTAAGTTGAGCTTACTCAGTCAGAATTAGGTTACTAAAAAGCTGAGTGTCAACCTTTTGTTCTTCAGCCTTGACGTTTTGTTTTAAACCAACAGAAAACTCAGTCAGTCTTTATGTTCAGCTCGGTGTGTGAGTGTTGTTGTCTGCTACCAAATTAGTAATCCATCCACCCACAGATTTCTGGTCTCCACCTTCTAGACTTTTGCCATCTTCAAGTTAAAACCTGCCAGCAAGCTGAGCAACAACAAAAAAACCAAGGCGTGGATGAGTAAGTCCTTGCTGAGGCCCATCCTAATGATTTTGTGATATTCAGTTAATGAGCTATTGATGCATTATTGTGCTGCACGCCGAAGGCACTGGGCTGGTTATTAAGCTGCTGCTGTGCTTTTGTTCATCACTTTGTACGAACCAGAAAATATTCCAGAGGTGTTTTCACTCAGTTCGCTGACAAAATGAGTCAGTCTGTCAACACTGCACACTTGAGGAAGAAAATTAAAAAGGCTCTCAGGCTGCTAGTAATGGGCGAGAGGTCTTTTTTATCCCTTTTGAATGGAGTCAAGCCTGGTGTATTTATACCTAATAACAGACTTACCCATCCAGCCTTTTCAATGCTTCCAGGAAAACACTCGTGCACAGACACACATGTAATCCCTGTCAGCCGTCACAATCACAAAAGATCCAGTAGATATAAACGGTCAAAAAGTTAATGATGTTGGTTGTTTGTTTGACTTTGTTTCGCTTTCCAATATTTTATCTAATAACATTGAATGAACAGATATTTTTGCCTGGTAAATGGATGGTTGCCAGAAATCATTTCTCACAAACCACAGATGAAAGGTCGCAACAATCGAGAGTTTATGTAGTTCTAACAATAAATTTTCATCCATCCATTTTCTTACACCCTTTATCCCTTAATGGGGTCGGGAGTTGCTGGTGTCTATCTCCAGCTGGCGTTCCGGGCGAGAGGCAGGGTACGTACTGGACAGGTCGCCAGTCTATCGCAGACTGGCGACAGACTGGTCATTGGGAATGACAATAAATTTTGTCATTCCCAATTACAAAGTCTAAGGTCATTAGAACTACACAAATTTTATTTATTTTATATACTGTATCTGAATTTATGCTAAATCTACTTTACTGTAATAAGAGGCAAGTGAAACTTCACTGAAAATCATTTTTCTTGAGACGTTGCAGGAAATGTCCCAATAACTAAACCTCACAGCTGTGAAAATGAATCCAGGAATCATCTTAGTCATGCAGTTCTTCCACTTGGAGATTCCAGGAAGAGTCTTTCGCCACGTCACAGTTTCAGGGTCTGTGTCTGAACTTGTCAGGTGAATAAACCACTGCAGTCATGCTCATCCCCTCCTTCCATTCTCTATGCTGTCTTTATCCTCTCTTTCACTTCCCGCCTCTTCATCTGTCCCAGTTTACATTGATTGTCTTTTTTTTAGGCTGAGTGAGGTTTTTCCAGATCTGATAGCTTCACACATGTTTAAATACTTTCAAAAACACATCTGCAAAGTGACTTTAATGGGTGAAAGAGTTAATTATATATATCTATAAATTGAGGTGAAGCTACTTGTCAATCATCCTCAGGTTTTTGTCAGCAACTGACCAATCTAAGGTTGCCATTTGCAGTACAGGGCCCTCATCTGGAGGAGCTGAGCCTTGTCAACATTGCCGGGGTTCATCATTGCTAACATGCTACGGACATAGAGATTTTGAGGAAAATAAGAGGAAATCATGGTCCAACGCAGTCAGTGTGCAACACGCAATCCCGACAGTTGTTACCCAGAGCGTGTAAACGGCGAAATACAATTTTATTACATTTCCCAAACCGAAACGAAGTCTGGAATAACGCAAGGAATGGTTCGAGGCCTGCAGGCGACCTCAAGTCCAGTTGAACGAAGCTGTGATTGATGGCAGCTACCACATGTTGTTCAAAGACTTGGTCTTTAACATTGATTTCTGCCATTATAACGCTTTTGTTAGTTATTGTTGTGGAAGGTTTGCTCTACGTCCGCATGGCGGCAGAGTAACGTGACTCTCAGGGTTTATTTGTATGCCTTTGCAGAAAATCAGTATGGTTTTCTGATGCTAGAGTTTGTACTTTTCTCAGAAGATATGCAATGTTATCAACATGTGAAGCATTAGTGAGCTGAAAAGTGAGGTATTACTAGTATACGTGAAGATCAAATACAAAACATAAACTGAAGCTAAACTGCATTTAGTGTTGAAGATCAGCTGGTATTACCAAAATTAATTGTTTTTCTAAATGTCAATTGTATGATTTGGATTTTTAGAATCTTCCTGTCAAGCTTTAAGCCTGAGATCAAAAACAACCTGAAAAATGAGGTCAGGGAAACTTAGGGAAGCTACTGCAAGAAGCTAAAAAGCAGCTTCTCAGCTCCTCTCTATTTTAACAATCACATGAAGTTGTGAATTTGTAGATTGGTTTCAACAGTGGGCACTTAGGCTTTCGGTCAAGGACACCTTGACATGTGTTACAAGAATCAAGAGTGGAACCAAAACATTTCCCATTTGACAGATAGTGTTTAACTCCAGCCACAGCAGGATTTTTTTTCCTTCTTATAAATCTCGACAAATGTACTCCTTCTTTCTGACTGTTGACTAAATCCACTGTGCCATATTAGAGATAAAATGTGACATTTCGGGAAATAAGAAGAAAGAAACCATAAATGTACTTATTTTCAGTAGCCGGTAGAAATAAGACAGTCTTTAGAGACAAACCATTTGCTTCACATAAATAAGGAACTTAATATGACAAAAAGCTGATAACTTATCTTGACATAATAATCTCACAGTATTTATATAAAGTTAGTTGTCCAGCAGGCAGATGTCTGGGGTTCTCATTGAAGATAAACACAGAGAGAGGGAAAGGGTAGAAAAGAAATGTGAGCCTCTCAAGAGCTACATTTTGTAAACTTTGCAACTCTGTGAGTCTGTTTATATCTACAAAGTCTGTGAAGGTCTGCTGATGCACACAGCAGCTGCTCGACCTGTCATACTGTGTGTGTGTGTGTGTGTGTGTGTGTGTGTGTGTGTGTGTGTGTGTAGGTGTGTGTGCATGTGCGTGTGTACATGTGTGCCGGGGGTCTGGGCCTGGCACCCATCACACACAGGAAACAGGCGCTGGCCCTGAGCTGGACATTAAGCACACAGGAAATACACACAGGAAACCATGGCTCAACCTCATGTGCTCTGCTCCCAGACTCCTCCTTACCGCACTCCTCTCCTCAGAAATCCCAGAAATGGGGCTGGAAGCCAGCGATCCGACGCACGCTCAGCTGACAGCTTGATTACTCGGCAGTGTGTACCTCCTCATTCAGCAAATCCACCTCCTCTCTGCTTCAGGCCAAGCACATTGTCCTGCAAAATGTACTGTATTTCTGAATCTGTCCAGTGAAAGATAATGCAACAGTTCTTAAGACTCTTTAAAGAAGAAAGCAAAGTGGCCTTTTGGTTTACTTTATTGCTTCCTTTGTGCACATCAAAAGTGTGCACAAAGGAAGCAAACACATCACAATAATGAAGATATTCATAAAGGTATTATGGGAAATTCATCCTTGGATTTTCTTGGAATTAAAACTGCCGTCCAGAGGCTTAAAAGCCAGACAAGTTGCACATACTTAACACAAAGTGGTGCAACGGATGGATAAGCAAACGGCAAAAAAAAAAGAAAAAAAAAACACAAGTCACAGTCAGACAGGCATTCAAGCTCCAAAGGGAATAAGTCAGTCTTGTCTCTCCTCCCACGCAAGCTGAGCTGAGCTAAAGAAATCATCAGGTTCTTTGAGGCGGTAACATAAAGACCCAATCTGTTTGCAGTAATCAGAGTCACGTTTGGCTGTGACCCACCACATTGAAGCCAAACGTGACTTTGGTTGTGTCATGATTTGTGGTACGGTGAGGTGAGAGAGACGCCGTCGAGCCCAGGAGGTCATAGTGAAAATGATATTTTAATGAACAACCGGAAGCACTGGGAACAGACAGGTAAACACGA
>CAEGAF010026609.1:0-25198 GCA_903067075.1 Micropoecilia bifurca | reverse complement strand
TCTGCACCACGTCAAGTGACTGTGTGGATTATTTATTTACCAAGAACATAGTCAGTGTGTCGGTGAGGGGAGACAATCTAACTCTTAAATATATATATATATATATTCTTTCAGATGTAAAATGTAAATCTAAGCTGGTAGGTCACAGGCCAAAGGAGGATATTTACATAATTTCTGTTTTATTATTTGATGTGTGTCTCCTACTTACTTTTATTCTGAATTGGATGCAATATGCCTTTTGTCCACAGAGTGGAGACTCTAGTAGCTGCTAAACGGTGTCATTTGGTGAACATTACTTACCTTTAACATTCTGTGTCCGTCACCGAAGCCCTNCGCTTTAGTCAGCGCTAACCAATCGGAACACGTCTTACATTGCTCGTCCGTAAGCCCCGCCCAGAATGTTCATGTAAGCTTCCCCAAAGCAAATAAAGCTGTATAAGCAAGAAAATAAGTTCAACCAAAAAAAAAGATAGACTAAACCAAAAAAAGTTTCAACCAAAAAAATACACTCAAGCAAAAAAAAAAGTTTCAACCAAAAAAAATACACTCAACCAAAAAAAGATTCAATCAAAAAATTAGTTACTTCAATCAAAAAAAATCTTTAAAAATGTTTTTGTTTCGTAAAAAGATATTTTTTATGATTAAATAGTTTTTATGACTTTTTTTTGTTTGAGATTATTTTTTTTGATTGAATAATTGTGAAACAAATCTAACTCCATAGAGATATTTCAGTAAGCTAAAAATAATAGAAAAAATTTAAGCAACCTACCTGTTGGATGTAAAATTCATGAGCAGTAAATATTGTGCTAGTATCAGTATTGAACTAAACAAACAAGTTGCAAGCCTTTAAAATTGTGAATCTTTTTATGAGTCAAATTGACTCAAAAAATTGTAAGAGCAGCTGTGCAGGGGCGGCCCAATCTAATTTTTTGTCACCGGCCCCAAGATTCCTGTTGCACCCCTGATGTTTCCAAAACAAAAGCATCAGTTTTCATCGCCTACCGACAGATAAGGAAACAAAAAGAGTTTGGCTAAAAAATCTAAAGTTGAAGAGAGAACCCAAAAAATGCTTTATGTGTGCTCGTTTTACTGTGTGGACAAAAAGCCAAGGGAAGCAAACCCGCATCTGCATTCGAAGCAACTGAATCAGGGAAGTATCTTACTCTATATAAGACACTGAATGCTCCTCTGTATATAGACACTTGTTTTGAAACATATTTCATATGCAACATTAAACATTTATGCATCAAATGGAATTTATAGTAAAGTTTTGCAAACGGTTTTGTCACACAGGTAGCATTTTTCAACAGGCATTGCTGCAGCTACCAACAATTTAGAAACATCTGCATATCGCATAGGTTTCAACTTTGGGGTTCCATTTGTGTCAAAAATAAGTAGAAGTCATATGTGTAGATGTTGTTGGTCTATATCGTTGCTATGTGCCTTTGGTTGGCATTTATTAACATTTGTTTGTCAGGAGTGGTTGGCTCAGACATTTGTTGACTGTCCCAATGGAGGAGGGAGCGTTAGATTAATGGCTGAAGAAAATATGAGGTAGAAGAAATCTAAGCATTTTGAAAACAATAACATGGAAAGGCCAACATTTTTGTAATATCTCATAAACACTTTGATCAAAAATGACCTATTTCAACACTTTATGAATGACGAAGAGAACAGGCAACAACACTGACCAACAACATAAACCAACAGCAGGGAACAATGACATTGACCAATCACAGAAGTTACATAAAAAAACAACTGCAAAGGGTTCGTTGCATTACTGCAAATGAATTGACAAGATGACTGAGTAATAATCACGACACAGCTAGAGACATAACGAATAGTTAACATGTACATATGCAACATAGACATATGCAATTATCTAACATATGCATCACTTATATATGCAACATCTACATGCAACATTGACATATCCATAAAGCATAAGACCATAGACATCAAAGTCACATAGCAACAACATAGACCAGCAACATCTACACCAAATGGCTGGGAAAGGTGAAAGTTCATCTATTAAATTGACTGAAGATGAAAAAATAAACTAAAAGCTGGAGCATAGACATTTTTATAATTGTGTTTGTGAGCCTGCCTCTTTATTATTAAATTGAATATAATTTCAGATTCTTTCATAACTTTTCTTCAGGTCAACTTATAAAGTGAGCTATTATTTGTTTATTTTCTAAACTACAGAAGAGTAATTGTTAGGGATGCTCAAATATGAAAAATCGGACTGATGTTGATATCTGACAGTAACACTACTTTTGTTAGATTGACCAATATTTCATTTTAGTCTTTTTTTTTTACCTGATTACTCAATTAATTGTAAGAATAATCATTAAAATACTTGATTACTAAAATATTTGTTTACAACAGCCTTAGGTACATTGAGTAATTTATTCCTATGTTAAAATATGAATATGTGAAATTCTTTCAGTAAGGTGTTTGCATGTTCTCCCCATGCTTGTGCAAGTTTTCTCTTTGAACATTATTCTCATAGACCAAAGATATTCATCTTAGTGAATATCTTTGCTTCAACATAAATTGCAGTTTAAAGGAGTGCATGTAGGTTGTGGCTTGTGTGTCTCAGTCGTCTTGTGATGGACCACCTTGCGTCCTGCCACTGACTGCTAGCACCAACCCCAAACATGAGGTCTAGCCAGGACAAGTGGGCACAGGTTATAGACACTTATACTAAGAGTTTCCCTGTCTATTGCTGACCCCTAAGCACTGGTTTTGTTTCAATAAAATATAGTTTAAATGCATCATATTTTATTTAATCACATTTTTGCAATTAACTAGGTATGAGAACTAGTGCCTTCAAAACATGTTTTGCCTTGGTATGAAAATAGTATAGTACTCATATTATTATTATTAGAATACAAATGTCTGACAACCTTTTTTCAGACTCAGCACTGCTTTTCCTCCCATTTGATGACAGATCTCAGAAAGATTCTTCTATATGACTTCCCAGTCTTTGTTACACTCTAAATGATGTTTATTTAAAAGTAACAACTGGTAGTCAATTAAAGTATTTTTGGTGAACTTGTATTTCAGTATTAGAAGTAAAACATGCAAGCAGATGAGTTTAGACAAGATGAAATGAAATAGATTATTCATTAAGTTGTCTGGTCTTAGCACATCTATTTATTCTTTGAGTTTAGAGTCTTATGATGCTATAAATTTGGTCATGTATTTGGACTGAACATAAAAAATAAATTGAAAATTGAAAACAAATATAAAGATTTTATGCGTTAAAGCCACTGCTTACATAATACTACTCCTACTCCTACTGTGAAATATTTTGTTAGTATCCCAATAAAACTGGATGGTTACTGGTAGAAAAAATTTGAACACCATGAAATGAAGAATATTTAAATATATTTTTATATTTACTATCAACTCCTAAAGGGATTATTATTAGAATCTGTTTTTATCCAGGTTGTAACCAGAGACATAAGTGCTACAATTCCTGAATACTGTGAATATCAGTATGGACTGATGAAGATTTACAAACAAATCTGATTGAATGCTTTTGTATTTTCTTATTAGGATTTTCTAAGTTTTTCCCATGATTATTGCCACAATGTGAAAACTACAGTTCTGAAATGTAAAGAATCAGGTGAAACTAGTGTAATATTTAAATTTTAAAGCAAAGGTGAGTATTTAAAATGTTTATTAGTTGAAAGCAAAGGTGAGTGAAGATTTGTAGTAAAAAGTGAAAATAGTGGATGAGAGTAGTGAAGTACCTTATATTCCAAAATGTCTTCTTTTATGTTAGTGTTGTTAGATCTCACCATCTGAGCTCTGTGCCAGTCCTCCAGGAGCAGCAGAATGCTGAGGGCGTTGTCCTGAGTAATAGGCATACTGACATGTTGAGCCTGCTGCAGACCCCTCACTGACCGTAACGATGCTTGCTACCATCAAAAAAGTAGCAGTAACCAATGTTGGCTTAACTTCCCAAATCCAGTTCTGAGCAACAATTACTTAGCAGAAGTTGTGTTAACTTAAAAAAAAAACTGCCAATGTGATCCGGAGGGGATGAAGTCGTATTGCTGTCCACATTGGTTGAACAGTGGCTCTGCAGTATCAGACTATCACCTGGAAAACACACATACGTTTAGAAAACGTGTTACATTGTAGCTGGAAGCAAACGATGGCATGCAAATAAACATTTAAAAATAATAATAAATGTGTTTAATGCTTCCCTCAATTTTGTACAAAGTACTGATTATGTCCATTGATGGCTTTGTTACGCAAATTCAAGTTTTTTGAAGTTTATATCATGTTACGTTATTTCCTCATAAACCACATATCTGGAGTGTTGCTTTGATTCTTTTGTGCATGTTTAAGAAATCCTTGATTCTACCATTGCAGATGTGCCTCCTTTTTACCCAAAGCTCCACCTTGGAGCTTCAGTCTCCATTTAAGCCTTCCTTCCACAGGTTACCCTTGTCCTGTGCTAACTCCACAAAGCTCCTCTAGACTAGCAGAAACTAGCAAACATCTGATGGAAGTTGAGTTAATCATACAAACTGCAACACTCCTCAGAACTGTTGTAAACCGCATGAAGAATCATTGTTATGCTCATGCAGAATGGAGAATGTTGGAAAGCATAGGTCGGTTGTTAAAAAGACAGAAGTCAATTTGAAGTAGTCAAATACAGCTACGATACCAACTCAAATTTCTTGTAAGTTGTTTTTGATATATAATGTATTTATATAACAACTGAAGGTAACATAGTTACTTGATTGTGCTATGAAATGGCTCTATGTACCTGGAAATACATCATACATATGTGGATAAGACCCAAGCAGAGGAGGAAAAGAAATTACCTCTGTTGGTGTGAACATCTTTGAAATACCAGAAGACAAAAATATCAGGCCTGGTGGCAGCCTGTCAAGATCAATGTTTCAATTCTGAGTAGCACACACAAGCAGCCAACACAAAGGGCCTTTAAAGATTCTAAGTAAGAAGAGCTAAATGCAAGAGCAATAAAAAAATAAATAAAAACAAACAAACAGCAAGTATTGGAGAGCAGAGTGGTCATAAAAGAAAATTATGTTGAAAGACATGGTGCTGGAGGAATAATATTGTACCTTGAATTATTCAACAATTATACAGATTAAAAATGGAGTAGAGGGAGGGTATTTCTAATCTATTTTTGTGTTATATTTTTAATTCACATTTTTTTTAATCTGCTTGTTAAAGTATTTGGAAGAGTCTTTTGTCATTCTATTTGCACCTCTTTCTCACCACAGTTATCACAGACATTTTGTGCCTGAACGTTTGCATTGCTTCTCAAATAAGTATAAGCACAAAAGCACCTGCATTCTGATTCTGGATTAGTACATTCATTTGCAGGTAGTTTGATGTTATATTTACATATCGTCCTCCAGGTATTTTTCACTTTCTGATGATTAGCATATGTTATGTATATGCATGAAGGCAAACATACACCTGCATTCTAGTGACAGTAAAATGTTTGTAGATCAGGTTTACTTGTGCTATCAAGTTTGGCCTTGGTTTTATATGTTCAAACATTTTAAAGATCAGCCCCAAAATCTCTGCAGTAGAGGTTGTGCTGTACCTTGTTGTTGTCTGCCATCTGAAAAAATTCTGTCATAATTTGACTAATGATTAAAGAGATTCTTAGTGCCTGTGCCTCCATGTTGCTAAGACAGTGTGTTTTATGTTGTTGATGTTGAAGATAGAGAAACCGTGTGGATCTAGGGTGCCCAAACCTTTTCAAACCCTTAGTGTCCCTTAGTGGGGTTGGGAGGTTGCTGGTGCTTATCTCCAGCTAACGTTCCGGGCGAGGGGCAGGGTCACCCTAGACAGTTCGCTAGTCTGTCGCAGGGCAATTTTTGAGACCAAGATCTACTTTTTCTGTCACCAGCCAGCTGAGATCTACCACATCTACACAGAGATTAAAAAAATTGTAAATGAAACTCTATTGATTTATTTTATATACAAATATGCATCTGTTATAGCAGAAATATTAAAGTGAGAGAATACATAATCCAGCTTCTTCCTCGATGAGATTCTGACACTGGGAGGTGGTTACTGGTTTCTCAGTCAGAAGCTGGTTGCAAACCTGAGGCCAGCAGGTGTCAGTCACTTATGGCAGACCTGAAATGTTGTTTGATGACCTCAATATGAGAAATTTCAGACTGATGGGAGGAACCAAAGAGCCCTGTTAAGATAAAAGTACATCTTGTGAAGTTGAGGTATTTTTCCTCCAACAAGTTCCAGAGGAATCACCTCAAACCAGATGTTGGACTGGTTTTTATTTCAATGTCATTTGGGAATGTTAGAGCCTCATTTTCAACAGTGGAGGTTGAAAAAGATAGTAATTTTGGAGAAAATCTCATCAACACCAATATTTCCACTTAATAAGAGACAAAATAAATAATTTGATAGAGGAAAAGCCTTTCAGACTCTCAGCTCAAAGCAAGATCCCAGAGAACACCAAACACATTTTTTGGTAAATTTTAGACAATTAATTTAATTTCATATAATTATTGTGGCAGAAGTCATTTTTTGGTCACTTGATTAAATATATTTGTCCCATTTGATATTTGTTGTGATGTATACTGCAAACAAACAAGGTAATTAGTCCAAGTTTGTTGTTTATTGAACGTTTAGAAACTACAGTGGCTGTAATGCACCACAGTATTACAGCCGTAATTTCAGTTTGTCACCTACTGCCGAGATCGACTGAAAACCTTCAGTACCTTCAGTAATTGTCTGGTCGATCGCTTTCAACGTTCTCAGCAACATTGAGCACCGTAGTGTGGATGAACTTGACTGGCCTTTACAGATTCCTGACCTTCACCTGATAGAACACCTTTGGGATGAATTAGAGTGGATACTGAGAGCTAGGCCTTCTCATCCAACATCAGTTATGTGACCTCACAAATGCGCTTCTGGAAGAATGGTCAAAAATACCCATAAACACACTCCTTGTGGACATCCTTCCCAGAAGAGCTGAAGCTGTTCTAGCTGCAAAGGATGGACCAACGTCATATTGAACAATATAGATTAGGAATCAGATGTCACTTAAGCTCAAATGTGAGTCAAGGAAGGTGAGTAAATACTTTTGACAATATAGTGTACCTATCAGGGAAAACATAGACTAAATTGGCTTTGCACTGTCAATGATATAATATGATCCAATTAAATATTAAATTCTATGGGTTAATATAGGTTGTTTCTATGTTGCTGTATGGTGTTTTAAGATCTTGTTCAATGTGCCCCTTTTTAACTTTGAGCTCCTGCCCCTCCAAAGGTCTCTGAACAGAGATGCGCAGTGGAGGAGCTCGAGTCCTGCATGCAGGGCCGGGCCCAAGGTAATATGAAGCCTTAGGCAGAATCTGATTTAGAGTCCCCTTTCCTACTAAGAACAGCAGCATCACTAGCAGTCTGTGACAGGGAGCTGAGCCTAAGAGGCCTGCTAATATTAGCAGCTAATATTTGCTAATATTTTAACACAGACCACAGATGCATGAATGTAACACTTGTTTATTGAGATGACCAATGCTGCTAAATTTGATTCAATTTACAAATCAATTTTCAATTTTCAATTTGATTCAAATTACATAAGTTAAAAGATTTTTAATTGTTTAACATTTAAATGTAAGATTTGAAGGAGCTGACAACTTTACTTTCGAAAAGATCAAAAAAATAATATTCATAGTTAGATTGTTTTGTTACCCTAGCTACAATCTGATGCTGTGAGTTTAATCTGTAAGTTTGAGCTCTGTTTGTTCACAAATACAATTTAGTACATTTTAATTATAACTGGTTGCTTTTTAGGTTGGCCAATTAACTACTCCCAACACATCTGTTAGAGGTGCTGATGTTTTCATCAACAAATGGGGCCCCTAAATCAAATTGTGCTCAAAGTCTCATCCAGCCTTGGACCGGCCCTGTAATCTGCTGCACTTCGCAGAGATGCACAACAAACGGGAGATTTAATTCAATGCTGCTAAAGTGGCTTTAGTAGCTCTTTAATTTTGTGTCTGTTGAGTTTTTAATAAGTGTCACAGAAACTATTCTGGTTAGTCCAGTTTATGGAACAAGTTTTTCAGATCTCTGCACTGCCGCGCACATTAACTCTGTCTAAGTGGACAAAGCATTTAATACAGTTTGATACATTGTATAACCAGAAAAATAATTCCAAACAAGTGTACCAAATTTCAAGTCTCTACGATAAAGTAAGTGAATAGGAAAGGGTATTTTGAAATATTCTAAGGGGCACCCTTGAGCCAATTTTTTAAATAATTTTTGCATAGACATTAAAATACGTAATTTTTACGGAGGATGTATGCGACTGCCAAGTTTGGTGAGTTTTTGAATATGTTAAAGCCCCCAAAAAGCCAATTCATTTAGCGGAAGAATAACAAAAAATAATAATAATAATAATAAACATTAGAAAAACAACAGGCCTTCGCAGTGCTTAGCTGCTCGGGCCTAAAAATAATAATATAAAATCAGTGTGATGCGTTACAGACAGGAGAGCGTGAAAGCTCCTCACCAGGCTGAATCTGCCTGATCAGATTAGCGCTAGTTTGTTAACTAATATACCAGCCAACTGGAAATACATAGATAAGCTTCATCAGCGCAGGCAGAGCTGGGCGCCTGGCAGCGTGTTGAGATGGAAAAGCCTCACAAAATTCTTTGTTCATTCTCACTGCTCCCTCAAAGCACCTCTGAAAGGGCGACTACAAGTTATTCCTGCAGTTCACGAAGAGCTGTAAAACCTAAGAGTGGTGTTTAAAGTCCTACTTTGATCAAAAACTCTGGAAAGCATCATCATTCCTCACAGGGGGTTGATGTGAATATCCATACAAGTCAGCCTGTGTCCAGTTTGAGTGAAAGGAGGCGTGAAGCATCTGCGCTGAGGTTAACTTAATCTAGCTACTGCTACGTGTGAGGTAACGTGCACAGGCAATGCGCAGAGGCAACGCGCAGCAGTGTGATTGGTACAGCTTTAAATTAATAAACTATAAACCTATCTTCTATATACATATCATTTAGGAATAAATCTGCTCTGCCAGTGAAGCGCTCTGAGCATCAGAGACGCTTGCAATCCGGCTTAAAAAAGATGAAAAAAAAAGATGCTTTTAAAAAATTATTATTATTATTACTATTTAACATACATAAGATTTGTTATTATTTGTTTTCCCTTACTTTTTACGTTTTCTATTGAAATTCACAATTATTCTTGTCATTTCTAAAAACATTTCAAAACGTGTTCATTATTAAATCCACGGACCATCTTCATTCCTGTAGTGTTTTTCTGACTGATTGCTAGCTTAGTGTTGGTTTCCCCTGCCCAGGCAGCAGCAGCTAACCTGAACTTTTCCTCAATGTGTCCCTGGTCAGGTCTCTCTCATCATCCTCCCACGATATTGAATCCCCGGAATCGCTAATTCTCCCTCCTTTTCCATTACTGAATCTGCTCCAGCATGTAAAGTTTGTGTGGTAAACATATTGTTTTCTGAATGGACTTATATGCTTTTTAGCTTTTGTTGTCATAGTTTTTCTGACCTGTTGCAACTTTTATCCGCTCACTTTTCTCGGAGTCTGCTTAGCTGAAGTGGCGCTATTTATAACCTCGGATGGGGAGGAGCAGGTCAAAGAGGACTGAGGGATTTCATTGGATAAGTCAAAAAAATAAACCAATGGGCTGTCGCGGTTGATAAAAATTATGTTTAATATTTTTGTTGACTTACCTCAGATGGTAAGTCCTTCCCTGGATAGAAGTTCAAACTCAATTAAGCTTGTTTTTTATTGTTCAAATTGAAGAAACCCCTCAGCAGCATTATACTTATAGACTGCATTTGCTTTGTCTCCTTAAGATGACATAATATGATCCAGTTAAATATTAGAGTCTAGCTTAATATGGGTTGTGGCTATGTTGTTGTGCGGTGTTCTAAGATCCTGTTCAATGTAGCCCTTTTTAGCTTTGAGCCTCTGCCCCTCCAAAGATCTCTGCATGGCTCTGTGTGAGAGGCAGCTCTAGTCTGGCACTGGGACTAAAGAACCTACAATTAGCAATGTGTAATCATCTTTCTTCGCAATTATACTATAGGTCCTTTTAAAAGTTGTGTCAGCATTATAATTTTTGTAGGAATTGCTAAAACACTCCAAATCCTCATGGCAATGATGAAAAAGTTCCTAGCTATATAAGAACTCAAAAGGTATTTTTGTAAGTTCCGGAGTTACAAGTAAAATGTCAACTGCTGCTAAAGCCGCTCTCAAGGGTTTAAAAAAATGCAAGTTCAGCAGATATCTTCAGTAGCCTAATTTTGGTTATAAAGAAATTTTTAAAAAGAAAATAAAAAAAGGTTGTCCTGAGGAATCTGGGTTGACCCTTCATCTGCACTCTGGATAAAGCTACATTGGTGGCAAGTGTGAAAAAAAAAAACACAGGCTACCATAAGACCACACTTTAATCACTATGCTGAAGTTGAGCTTCAAATAAACTCTTTGGTTTCGTGGTTCCGTATGTCTGTCTATTTCTATACACCCAACTGTAGGCAAAATGCCCTGCCCTGTTCTGGCCAGAGTTAAATCAGAGCAAAATTTGTGTGGAGTTACTTGGACTTACTTGGAGTTATTGGTGGCATAAACTGAATGGATAATGGAGATTTTTAAAATACATTCAACGACAAAGACAGTTACCAAATCAGACGGAAAAGTTCAACTTGTATATATTTTTGATATACATGCAGACTGTTTAATGGAGCTGATGTCACAAACCCATCCATCCATCCATCCATTTTCTTTACACACTTTGTCCCTTAGTGGGGTTGGGAGGGTTGCTGGTGTCTATCTCCAGCTAACGTTCCGGGCGAGAGGCGGGGTCACCCTGGACAGGTCGCCAGTCTGTCGCAGATGTCACAAACCACCAGACTGAATAAATGACAACACAACATGAGCTGTTGCATTCAACGCAGTTTCCAGAGCATCTAATAGTCGATTGTTATTTGTTTCAGAAAGAGCAATGTACACAACAGAATATGCCAGAATTAGCAATGAAGGAAGTTATCTGTAGTCCCCCACTCAAAATAGTAAGGGTTGAATTATAGCCACACTTTTGAAAGTTCATGTTGAGCTTGTGCAAACCAAGACACAGTATGGTGTTTGTAGTTAATGTGTACATTGGAGCCATATTCTCATAAAAAGAGCCCTCTTAGAAGTTTTATACAAAATCCAGCACAAAGGGACCGGCTTTGTAAGAGCACCTTCCAAATCGTCCAGTTTGTGCGACTGGTTCCCAATGTGTGGGTCAAATGCAAGGGAGTGGTGTTGCTACTTCTGGCACACGGCGCCACATGCCCAGTTCAACGCATCAACTATAATCCTAGCTTAAAGGACAGCAGAAACGGAACATACCCAGAGATGATAGGGTAAGAGTGAAAATTAAGGCCAAGTTTACATTATCTCACACTAATGTCAGAAACTTCAGAAAGCACCACTGAATGTGTCCTTCAGGTGACACATACTCAGGATAAATGTAAATGCAACATGATCAACATGTATAACAACTGGCAAACAGTTGGCATTGATTTGAAGTCTTTTAGATCCTTTACAGTGGTAGAGAAAGTATTCAAAAAATTTACTTAAGTAAAAGTACAAATACACAGACAAAATGTACTCAAGTAAAAGTACCACATTAACATTTGTACTTAAGTATTTTTAAAAGCCAGTACTTTTTTACTTTTACTTAAGTATTTAAAGTAAAAGTATGTGCTGAATGCATTACCTAATTTCTAAAACAATGTCATTAAGTGTACCGATCATATTTAATTTTAATACATCAGAAATGTTCCATTTTAATGAACAATGCCACAGATAAAGCATGTTTTTATTGTGTTTACTCTCTGTAACATAGTTTAGACTTAGACATATGATTCTCTGCATCAAAATTTCATGGATGGAAACATTTTGTCTCCTGTCCTAACATAGCATGAACTTCACTTTTTTTGCCACTAGCAGCCTTTATTTAGAAAGAAATCCAACAGAAAGGAAATGGAAACAGGGTGGGTGGGGGAGGACATGCAACCAAGGAGCCACATAGCAGAGTTGACCACCTAACCTGAGACCAAATCAAGACCAAGACCAGCACCCCACACTACATGACACAAAAAAATGTAGTTTACCTATCAAAATTGCTTCTCAAATTGATCTGAAAGATCCATATTCCCACAAAAATACCTAGATATTAAATACTTAGAGCTGAAATAAATTTAACCAGTATCAATTAAAACTCTTGTTCATTATTTTTTTCTTTCATCTGCAGAGGTCTGCTACCATCAATTAAAAAAATAACACCCTGGGCGGTTGCCCATATTGCCCATGTCAAAAACCACAACTGTCTGCACCATTAAACATAGCAATAAACGGCAAACAATGCTCCACTATGAACACTGTCCAAGGTGCGATAACCAAGAAGTAACCAAGCAGAAGGAACACTGACTGTTCTCATCCTCCCTCCTGCTGCAATGTTTGCCATGACAGGTGTCAAAAACAGACAATAATCAATGAGCATGGTCTGTGTTCTTACCTTCTTGTTTTATTTAGTCACCAAATAAATAAATATATATCTTAATGAAATGAAATAAAATAATAATAGGTAGTGCAGTGTAAGCAGAGCATCACGAGAATGAAGGACGGCTCTCAGTGAGGCTTAAGTCTTACATGACTTATTAAAGATCCGTCCAGAAGTATCGGATTGTTCCTGAATGTCATATCACTATATTGCAGACCAGAGGTTCCCAAACTGTGGGGCGCGCCCCCTAGGTGGGGGCGCCATGCCATTGCAGGGGGCAGGGGGTGCAGGAAGTTGTCTGGATGAAAAAAAAAACTGAACGTGTACATTTTTACCTTAGAATGGCCAGCTCTGTTATTCCTATGTCAATTTGATACAATAGGGGCTTCCACACTTTCCATATATGGCTCCTCTGTCACTTTTATCAGCAGTTAAAACTGTTTAATCCGTTAACATGTGGTAACTTGTTTTTCCGAGCCGCCTTTAAACGCAACATGAGTGCTACGACGCTCACGCTGGGTTTACACCTGTGCACTGAAGGAGACCTGCTGCTTCTGTGCGGAGCTACACAGTTGTGCGTAAGAATCATGGCAGCAAACAAGCAAAATGCAAAAACCCTTTCACAGATTTTCCCCCAAACTAACAGACTGTTGAGTAAAACTGTTGGATGCAGGTAATGTTAGCTAAAAGATGACTAGCTAATATCAATACATCACCTTAAGCTTAACAAGTAGCCTGAAGGCTACTGATGTTGTCTATGTTCAGCTACGTACATTCATTTTGCCACCAAAAAAAAAAGACGATCCTGCCCCCATCTTGACTACACTACATTCAGTAGTGTAGTCGTTCAACTACACTACTAGACAGCTATTTGTAATCCATAGGGGGGCCAGAAAATGTTTGGAAACCACTGGGTGGGTGGGGTGGGGGGGGTGAGGGGGGGCAGGAGAAAAGGTTTGGGAACCACTGTTGCAATTTTTGGTCGCAGTGTTGTCCCATATATGCGATATGTCAGTCAACACCTCCACACAATAATTCAGTGCATGACTGACAACTTTTTTCATTGCAGATGCAACACCTGTCTCAGTCAGTACAGCTAGCTTTGCTAGCATCACTTACACAGAGCTAACCTTTCTTTAAGCCAGTGGTCCCCAAACTACAGCCTGCGGGCCAAATCCAACCCGCTTCCACATTTGGGCCGGTCCCCTGAACAATACCAGAAAGCATTCCAATTTTGTTTTCATTTACCGTATTTTCTGGACTATAAACCGTTTATATGTAGATTTTCCTTCAAACACCAGGGGGCTCTTTAGCAGGAAGTAAATCATTTGAAGTCTCAGTTACTTGCGCGCCAACACTGAGCCCACAAGCAGCAAAATGAGTAAGAAATGGATCAGATGTCTTTGGAAAGGTTATTTTCAAAGGGGAAAAAGCCCAGAGAGACAGGAGGATGGATTTATCCCAGACCGTAGGCGAGTCCCACATTACAAGGCGCTCTGCGTAACATGCGGTGACCGGCTGCTAACGAGGCAATGAACCTTCAAACTGCTTCGCCACGTAGAGACCAAGCAGGGTGTGGATATAAGCAACACTTCAGGTGTTATTGTCTCTCATCACTCCCAGATGGGACCGTCTCGTTGCAGAGAAACAAGCTCAGTTCTCCCATTAGTCATTATCGTGAGTTAAAATTTTCACGAAAGTGAAATGTTCATTTTTGTGGTGCTTCTGTATATTATTTTGAAGGAATATATAAACGTTACCATAGCGACCAGAGGCAGAGAGCGATTGGGTAGTAATCGAGAGGAGATGAGTAGAGCTTTTGAGTCTTAAGTCTGGTTTAGACGGAAGGATTTAAGAATTGTCAGCTGATTCTCCAAACCTCTGTGACCACAGAGCTGATAAAAGTCCAACAGGTTCGATCGGTTCCTGTTTCCAGCCACAAGTCAGGAGCAACACGAACCGATTCCAGTCAGGAATGTCGCAATTCCAGAAGAAAATCCTCAAAACTCCCAACATAGCTGGAATTTAGAATAACCAAAAACGGATGATGATGTAGAAGCAATAGTGATAGTTTGTGGAGTCATTTTAAGAGATAAAAGACGTAACAAAAAGAAAAGGTGGTGGATAAAAGACGACACGAGCAGCTGCTCTATTTGCTGCTCTATGATTTGGAGGTGAATATGTTTTTTCATAGTTAACATTTTTAACTGAATGAACATAATAATGACCTTTAGATTTAATAATAAACATTTCCACATATCATCTCTAATATCCACCAGATTCTCAGTTGCGCAATATGTCAGCTGTTTAGGATTCCCCCCTGTTCTGACGTCACCGCGCTTTCTGATTGACTAAAAGTTGGACAATGTCCCCACTGCTTGTGAAAGCGAATTGCTGCTGATTTCACATCTTGCCATATTTTATTATTTATGCAGTGGTATTATATTATGGACGATTAGACAGACATCTTCTGCTCAGAGAAGACTACTGCACATTTCTTGGAGCTCCGTGTGCGAGTAAAGGTGGAGGCGATGGGTGACAACAGACACGTAAGTCACGTTACGTACTGTAAAATGTAGGGGAGTAAAAGTAGAAGATATCCATTATTAAATCTACTTAAATAAACTACAGATACACAAAAATTTTACTTAAGTACAGTACTTCCCACCACTGTTCCTTTAATTGTATGGATACTTCAGATTAAAACACAATCGCTAATTAAATCGTTCACACGTTTAAGAAGAATGAAGATGCAACTGAATAATTAGAGGTGGGTAGAGGGGTACAATATTGTACTCAAGTCAGTCACATTATAATTAGTCTTAAATCTTCTCAAAACATTAGTCCAAAATCCACACTCGGATTGTAATGGATTTTGCAGGTTTGTGCCTGTCCTTACATTGAGTGAAGCAATTGTAATATAGGCTACATTAAAATGGCTTTTTTGTGTTCACTGTTTCTAGTCTTCTCTTGTCTCAGTCGCTCAAATACTTTTCAAAGCTTAAGTGACTTTTAGCATAGCTGAAAACATGACATTTAAACAATCACAGCTCCAGTAGTTACAGAGTAAAGCCACTGTTTTCTTTGGATCTAATTGCTATTTGTGAGCTTGTGTTTCTAAGTGTAATCTGGAGAGAATATGTTTTATGATGTCAACAATGTAATAATAATAATAATAATAAAAACTTTATAATCTTTATAATAACTTTCTGATGTTTATAGTGTCTTTAAAATAACTCAAAGGGAAAGCTATCAGTTAATATGAGAGGGCAGGATACCTCCTTCAGGTATCAGAGCTTGAAAATCAACACTGTGCTGCATACCATGATCTTTGTGTTAAGTTGTCATAATTTTCTTTGTAAAATTTATGTTGCAAAAACAGGACTGGACAAGTTCAAAGGAAAATCAACAAGTCCAATGGTTCAATGGATCAGTGAGACAGAGAGAAACACCTTGAAATCCATTTGTGACATGTTGTCATTCAAACTTGAATGACAACAGTATTAACATGACATTTTTGGTAATGACCTAAATCTCTCTAAATGGAGCCCTGCCCCCATACAGATAATCTCAGCCTCCCTGATCTATACATGTAATACAATAGCATTTTAACAGCAGAACCAGTTTATCTTCGTCTACAGAATAATTAAGAGCAGTATGTAGTTCCAAAGCACCTTTGTGCAAAATTCAGTATAAAACATTCAGAGTTGTGTATCATTTCCCACTGCGTGCTATTTTATTGTAACTTTTCACTGACATACTGTGCACTGATATACTGTACAGTGTTTCATATAGTATTTCAAGGAAATTATGTCAATGACACCTCCATCAAAACTAAAACAAAAAAAACGGGCAAACTTTATTTGTTTGGGGTTTTTAATAACAAATTACAAGTTATTAATTTTTTTAAATTGAGGTCCTGCCAAAGAATATTCATTCTAAAAAGCATATGTTCTACAACTGAGTAGCTGGAAAAGGAAAACAATTGGTTGCAAGGGCCTACCCAAGCTCAAGACCTCAACCTGATTGAAAAGCATTGGTGGAATTGTAAGGGAGTTATGCAGACATAAATGCCCTCCACAACATCAGAGACCAATAAAATCATACAGAATATTTTTAATTCAAATGTTTCCTTCTGATCTGGATCTACAGAAATTATTGGAACGGAGTTCTTATATTCAGATTTAGGTTTTTAAATATTCTTCATGTCCAATTGTAGCATGTTGTTTTCTTCATCTTAACACAAAATAAGAGTTTGAGTTTTATTTTAACTTAATCAATTTTAAAGTTTGAACTTATAGCTTTTAATGTAATTTAAATATATGTGCTGTGAAGTTAGTTGCAGCTAGTAATCATTGTGCCAAAATCTTTCTTGCACTGTCCCCACAGTGAAAGCAGATGTAGATTGACTTTTTATTTTATGGATATAAAAAAAATCTATTTCACATTCCAACTATAAGGATTAGTTTACTCTTTGTTCCCAGAATGCAGACTGACCTAGATGCCACCCTCCCCCTCTATCCTGCTCTTCTCCAAGGTGCCATATGGCCAAAGATTAGAAAAGGCCTCATTTCAACAAATCCCAGAATGTTACATTGTAAAAGAAAGAAGGAAAAATTGAGCTTAAGGATTTTGTGTTTATAAGAAAATTATGCTGCCAGTTTTTGACTGAGTTATACTTTTTACACATTACAGTGAAAAAAAGGCAGTGAAGCTTATAGAACAGAATCTAATATTAAATGAAATTTTAGCAGTGGTGAGTGTCACTCAATGGTGGACAGCATATTTGCTTTCACAAAGCATAGAGAGGAGCATAGAGAGGCTTATACTGTTTTCATTGTCCATTTGTAGAAAATGTTTTATCCAACTGCTTAGCACTTTCAGGAGATGTAATCTTTAGCTGTAGGAGTTTGTTGTTGAATTATCTGACTTCCGTGTTTAGTGTTTGTAAATACATTAAAATATGTAAAACAAATAACTTATTTAACAAGTGTTTTAATGTTCTGTTTGTTGTATGGGTCTGAATACTAAAAATCCTTCCTTATAGATTGATCCAATAACTGTAAAGCTTTTAAAGGCTGAGCATACTCCCTTAAGTAACGGGAATGTTGGTGAATAAGAACAAAACTTTAAGCAGTGTAGTACAGACTTTATAATCCTGCCACATCTATGAAGATGCTGTTTGTGGTTGAATGCAGGAAAGCATAAAAGGAACACACTACAGGCAAAAATTCTACAGGCAACGAAAACTCTAGACCTTATACAAGCTAGAAATGCAAGGACATATGGAAAGCTAATATAATAACACAAAAAAAGAAATCAGAATCACAATAGTTATTAATGCTGATGTAAAAGCAAAAGTAAAACTCCAATTATGTTATCTTAGGACTAAATAGTTCCAGAGACACAGCAGAACATGTTCTATTAAAGGAGTTTGGGTTCTACCTAGAGTCATTGATTTCCACCTCAGGAAAAACTTAAACATCAGACACAGCTCACTGTAGAATGTTCTGAAAACATGGTACTTCCTAATAACACTTTGCACCAGATTATTTGAACCTCCCTCTAAAGTTTTTGAAAGTTCTACCAAAGGTCTGATCAAAGCTATAGACAGGAAAGTAAAATAAATCTGACTTAGGCTGAAGGAAACATCCTAACCCATAGAAATGCAACCCCAAACATGTCTCCTAAATCAATCACTTCAGTAGTTTTAGATTGCTATGAAGGAATCAAGTGTACTTCTGGATCCTGTCATTTCACAGTACAGACAGGACCATTCACTATAGAGCTGCATTTATTTCAAAACAAGAGTTCTGAGCATGCAAGACAAAGCCCAAACCTAATCTGGACATTTGTTTAATTCAAAAAGTCATTTCAAAGAAACATTTGCTTCTCAGATTGTGTTGGCAAGCAATAATATCCCTGCATTAAACCAGTGTGCCCACAATGAAATGAAGTACTATATTAAAGCAAAAGCCATTCATAGTTATGCAAATACATGTAAATGACAGTAAGGGGAAAAAACATCTGATTCTCAGAGGACAGTACAATTTATATTTAGAACACAAACCTATAACCGCCAAAAGATATCCATTTAATTTAAGTGAATGAAGGCCTCTAAGCAAGACCAGTCCACTTCACTGCAATAAATTGGAAATGAGCTATAAAAATTACTTTTGTTTTAAAAGAATGCATTAAATAACTTAGCAATCATTCACTCTTCTCCTTAATTCAGGTAAGATTCTTGTGATGTTGTCTCTGGATCCTTAACACAATTGCTGCAGCTGTGTTCTGGATCCATCTGGTGTCTCTTGAACCTTGTGATTCTCCTCCCAAACACTACAAAAGACCTTGTTTCATGTGCCTCTCTTAAGTTATTGATTCCTGAGATACCATGCCAAAATAAATTTAACTAATTAATTATGTCTATTATTGTATTAGTTGTAAATACCATATTAATACCAACAAAAATATAATTTAACTTGAAAAAAATATGAGGAAAAACAATCTAATTTGAGAAAATCCCAATTTTTATTCTGATTTTCATTGATAAGAGAGACCCTTACAAGGTGTGGGCCAAAGTTGTTGCTATTACAGAATAGCAACAGCTGAAAGAGAACAAAGAGGTTTAGGGACATGAGAAGCTGACAGTGTGGTCCTTGTGATTATTTCTTGTTTTTGTTTAGCCATTTTGCACAAACATTAACTAGAGCTCATTAAAAAATACAATGCTCACACATAAAACCACAAACCTGGAAACCAAATTCACAAACTAAAGCAATGTCCTTCATATTATGATACACTTATTTTCTGTGAAGATAGAAAACACTGATCAAGAGCACTCTCACCTCACAGGATCAACCAAAATACTGTTATTGAATAATCAGGCCACAAACTGAATAAGCAAACAGTTTAGTTCTAGAACTTGATCTTGGCCAAAGGAAAACAGTTAAGGATCAGTTGTACAAGAAGACGAGATTAGACCACAAGAACAAATCAAACTTGATGCAAAAAATACAGTAGTTAAAAAACAATAAATGATGTGGTATTTTTAATGGTATATACAGAGAACCAACATACAGTTAGTCTCAGATCACTTCTGAGATCACCACTTAGTGTGACAGAAAGAATACAGGGAACAACTCTGATGCCAGGTCACATACATTAAAATGACAAAAGTATTCACTCACTTGCCTTGACTCACATATGAGGTTATTTAGGAGCAAGGAAATTTCACAACTGGATTTGTTGCTATCACAATGCTACGCTGGAATTCACTGAGCTCCTGAGAGCGACCCATTCTTTCAATGTTTATAAAAACAATCTGTATGTCTAGGTGCTTAATTTTATACACCTGTAGCCATGGAAGCGATTGAAACACTTAATTTGGATAATTTGGATGGGAGAGCAAATACTTTTTGCAATATAATATACATGCAACAAACATTTCCTCAGAAAGAGCTATGAGCCCAAATAGCATAGCATGCTATTATTTCTCCTTGTAGCCATAAGTACAATAAAGTCCAATGACATAATAATGTTAATCATTTTAAATCCAATAAAGCTAACAGTTTTATAACTTGCCAACTATGCAATAAGTTACTATGTTATGAACATAGCATGTAATACATTTAGTTGATAATGGAATAAACATGAACTGCGGTGCAATTTTGGGATTAAATATTTGCTTTGCAGTTTTTGTGCATCTTTTATATCAAATGGGATGCTGCTTAGATTGTATGTATCCCAAAAGAATACATTACTCATTACTTGTTATATATAAGTAAAATTTAATGAATGACTGAGTATTTCATTAATAACTGTGATTAATAAGATCACAGTAATTAATGTTATTTAGATTATTTAGTAACTGAACTGGAATATGCTACAATTCAGGAGAACAGTTTTAATGTAAGGTGCAGGTGATACACATTTACAATATGTTCAAAGATTTATTTTGTGTCACACAAATAACATGATTTACCACACAACTGGCAAATGGTTTTATTTTATTGGTATAAAACTGTTGCTACATTATTAGCAAATTGTTTTGTTAAAGGATTTAGAACATTTGAAGAGGCTAAAATCATTCAACTATTGGTCCTTAATACATTATTGGTTGCTGCAATCCCTGTGAAATCTGAACCCTACCAATGGGCTGCTGTCTTTTATTGACAAGATTTAACTGCTATTGGTTACAATCTTTTGTGGGTCATTATGACCAGGCTGAAAACACACAGAGGCCTTTTTTTTTACTTAAAAATACTAAATAGCTTTTTTTTCATTTAGCAATCATTTTAGACATGCACTATTTTAATGAAACAAAGTAGAAAAGAACATTTTATTGTAGGTCCAGTAAACAGTCTGATTTGTTTTCCTTAATAAAAGTTATGTTTTTAACTTTTTTGGTTGAAAATTTCCCATTGTGTTGGTTATTAGGTTATTAGGTTAACCTTTCTTTTATGTAAGAAAAACAGCACAACATGCACTGTAACACTTTAAACCATTGTGTAGACATACTTGTTAAAGCAGGTGTTTATTCCTGGACAGATTCTTCTCTTGTTCATACTGGCTACTCAGAGCTAAAGAAAAAAAAACGTTTGGAATCCTTGTTCTTGGTTGATCTTGAACTAATCCTTCTTTAAACTTAAAAGCAACATTAAAACACTTTACAAAATTATTATGTGATGAATAAATACTACATGAACCAGAATTTTCTAGACTGAGTTGGGTAGGAATGAAAGAATGACACACTTAAAATATGTTAGTTTCTTTGGAGATGGTAACATCTGTGAAACAGATTTCAAAAGATTTCCAAACACTTCAGAACAAACTGTTTTTTGTTATATGAATTATGAAACAACACAATGGGTTTCAAAGTTACACTTTGGTAAACAGCCTACTCAATTTATGTTGTTTTCTGGCAGGAAATCAGCTCTACTTTCCAAGCCATAGTACTCAAATTTGTCAAATTTGGACCCCACTATCCTACATTGAATATGCATTTTTTGAAACATAGTTTGTACATTTGTACACGTGTTTTTTCTGTTGTATAAGTTCAAAACCTGCTTTGTTTGACACCTGATCTTAAGTGATTTTTATTTGAAATGTCTTTGGGTTCTTTCAGTCAGTCAGTCTAAACTAATCAATTTATTTGATTAAAATTTTAGATCAGGAAATTCAAAGATAACTGATTCAAATTAAATATAAATCTGTTAAATAAAAAGCTTAAATCTTTTGGATAGTAGAATGAATATTAAAGTATTTTAAGTGCTCTAATTTCTGTTTTCGAGTACAAGTCTGGACAAAAGTGATATAAATTCTGGTAGAGGGTACCGTACTTCATAAGCCTGCATTTAAAATAAACCATAGCTTCTTAGAGTTGTTTTAATGATGAACAATCTGCTGATCAAACGTATATATCACAATCTTTTCTGACTTCGTCAAAGCTGTAATCTAACAAAGACACTAAAGACTAGAATGAGGTATACAGACCTATCCTATCCTAATTTGATTTGCAGAAGGTAAATCATGGTAAAAAGCAGCTTTGCACACAGTTTTACCAAATCAGTACAACAAAATTGTATTATGATTGTGAATATAAAAGCAAGTCAACTATTTCAGAGTGGTTTGTTTATGATTTATTTCCACTGTCAAAAGCGTTTCTTTTAATTCCTGCAGGATGAGCTTCACTGAAACAATAACAGGACGTTAACACACCAACTCATCCAGTAGCCTATGCAGTCACTGAATCTTAATAGAATGTAAAGCATAACGTACCTTTAAACTACATGGTGAACTATAAGCGGCTCTGGATTCCCAACAAAAATCAAATAATGTACTGTTGTTTTTCCCATGATTAGTCCTCTTGGCTGTTGCTCCAAAAACCCGCATCCACGCAGCAGTGAGATCAACAGTTTGACGAGTGTCTGAATAAAGTAGAGCAAAGCTGCATGTTAGTTCAGCCTAGAAGAAGCAGCTCCAAGGATTCTTCTAAACTCCCTTTAATGTGTCTAGAGCAGGAAAATCGACATTTAATAAAGAGAAGCTCTGAAAAAGTTGCTGTAAATATACTTTTCTCTCCAGCAAATATCTGCTTTGATTACTGTGGGACATTTATCACTGGTTCTGATGCCGCTCTCGTCAAAGCGGGTGGAGGCGGAGTCAGAATGTTCATATCTGTCCTCCGGTTGTTTTGCCCTGAACGCTGCCTGCCAGGCATCGACTTCGCCCAAACTCTGGATACTGAGACTTTACTGCCGCCAGGCTCCCACGTGACCACGCCAGTTACGTTGAGCACAAATAGATCTACTACCCTGGTAAAAAAAAAAAAAAAAGTATACTTTAGTATACTTCAAACATACGTACATTTGTGAAAATACACTTTAAATATGCTAATTATTAAGTGTACTACCTATAAGTATATCTGAAGTATACTAAAAATACACTTGTACCAATTTCAAAATTAGTATTTTAAACACACTTAAACATAATTGTACCAAAATACACTTTTAATATATTAAATAAAAGTATACTTTAAGTCAGTGGTCCCCAAACTACGGCCCGCGGGCCGAATCCGGCCCGCCTCCACATTTGGTCCGGCCCCCTGAACAATACCAGAGAGCATTTAAATTTTTTTCATTTACCGTATTTTCCAAACTACAAGCCGTTTATATGTGGATTTTTCTTCTCTTTAACAGGAAGTGAATGATTGGAAGTCTGGTTACTTGCGTGCCAACATTGAGCCACAAGTAGCAAAATGAGTAAGAAACAGATCAGATGTCTTTGGAAAGTTTCTTTGGAAAGACCAGAGTCAGAGAGCGTTTGATCGGGAGGAGGTTCGATTGGTTCGTGTGTCCAAGGCAGGAGCAACACAAACCAATTCCAGAGGATAATCCAGTAAAAACAAAACAATATAGCGGGAATTTAGAATAACCAAACACGGATGACGATGTAGAAGCAATATCAGGATGCGGACTAATTTTAAAAGATAAAAGATGCAACTAGAAAATTACTGCAGAAATTTTGAGGGGCCATGCCAAAGTGTGCCTGTCGGCTTGGACCCAGCATTAGGATGCTAAAAAATTAGCATTAATGCTACAGAAAGCTGTACTTGCACCATCCATTATGTTAAAATTATTGCATAAGCTAAAATTAGCCAATATGCTAATGTTATCCTAAATGCTGGCAGTAGCATGTGAAGCAACAGGAACATGTTTTAATTTTACTTCCTCCATTCAATATACTAACATGTCTAACGAGAAAATTAGCTAATAGCTACCTTTAGATTAAAGGCTAGTGCTAGTGCTAATGCAACAAGGCAGTGCATTAGTCAAGGCCAGTGAAATGCTAACATTTGTGCTAATGTTAATGAACTTCCTTGCTGTGCAAGACAGTTCACTATCCTGAGAAAAAAAAAACATAAAAAGGGTGATATTATTGCACCGCCTTTTCGGTGCACTATCCTGGCGGGTATATGCAGACTTTTATTTTGAAACTTTCAGAAAGCTTCATTATTGGCACACATTGGATTAATGGCCACATTAATCCAACATGTAACAGCCGTCTATACAATGCCCTATACAGAAAGGACTTCTTAATGCCAGCTCAGCCCTAATGTTTGGTATCTGAGAGTTCCGCCATGTTGTAGTCCTGACCGTCAGTCATTGTAGTTGTAAAGAGCAGCTCAAATATCATGTGAGTGAGACACACTGAGACAGATAGAATTATAATTGTTTGAAGTTAGTTTTTTTGAACAAAGCAGTCCGATCAGCTCCTTCCTGGTCAGGATCTGTAAGAGTGATCCAAAAACCGATTGAAGCATATAGTCAAGTGCAGTGAAATGCTAATGCTTGTGCTAATGTTAATGAACTAACTTGCTGCGTAAGGCAGTTCACTATCCTGAGAAAGAAAACATCAAAAAAGCTTAATATTTTTGCACCACATACGGCGGTGCACTGACTTGAGATGAATATGCAAGCTTTTAATTTGAAACTTTCAGTAAGCTTTATTATAAATGACCACGCTAATTCAATGTGTAACAGTGATTTGATTAAACCAGTCATGTAAAGCCCAAAAGACCAATAGCTGATGTAAAAATGGTCAAGGCTTTTATTTTGAAAATTTCAGTAAGCTTCATTTTAAATGGCCACATCAATCCAGTGTGTAACAGTGGTTTGGCAACACCAGTTATTTAATCCCCAATAGAGCAACTGCAAGATGTAAAACTGGTCAAGGTTAAATTAGTTATATAATGCTTCAAACACAAGTAGTTCTGAATACCAGCTAAGTTCTCCTCAGCAGTAACAGACAGTTCCGCCATGTTGTAAATTCTGACATTCTGAGTCATGGGCCATTTCTCAATACTCAAGAACACAAGTACATTCTTGAGTTCTTGGCAAGTACGTACCCACAAGTACAGTTGAAAGTCCGTTCTTACCGAGTTCACAAGGACGCAGTTTGCTAGTTCGCCAATTGGAACAGGGTGTTCTTGATGATGTCACTCACCTTCGGTAAATTTCAATAAATTGTTCAGTTTAACAGGAATTATCCTGTCCGATACTGTTCTGTAGACCCAATTTAACAATTGGGACTGGACAATTTTATAATTGGGATAAATAT
>CAEGAF010026607.1:0-24260 GCA_903067075.1 Micropoecilia bifurca | reverse complement strand
ACTGTTTTATTGTTGGAGGTGTTCTGTGTAAGTTCTTTTGTCTTGAAAACATGCATCTTAAAGCCAATGGTGTAAACGGTTTGTTTATGCATTCTTACACCCTGGAATATGTAAACTCCTTTGTTCCATATGCAAAAATATCAATAAACATATGAAAACAAACGTTACTGCCGCTGGAAAGTTGCTTCAGTTTCTCAGCAGCTGGAAGCCAAAAGTGTCACAGCTGGAGGTTAAGTTAGCATGCTAGGCTAACAGGCGCGAAAATTACAGATTATGTGTGAATATATGAAAGTAACCATCATCTGTCTGGTTCCTTTAGTTTGTCTTATAAACTATTGGAAACGTTATTAGATGGGTGCTGATAAAGATGCTCCAGCTGTTTGGTGTGTCGTTTCCAGCCAGTTTCAACTAGAAAACTTATTTAAGTTTTACATTTTTATTGTTTTTGACCAGTTAATAATAGACCTTCATCACAAATTATATAACATTCCATAAACCTGACTGCATTCTCCTACAGACACTTTGAGTATAGAGGCCATATTTAAAAATATACATCAGTTTCCACAGTGGATTCTTTACAATATTCCAGTTTTATACAACGCTGTACACTTTAATATATAAAACCCCAACATGAGAAAATAAAAAACATACAGATACAAAAAATATGACAAATGAAAATCTGTTCACTTTACAACTATAAGAATATAGCAGTGGTTTGGTTACCATGGGATACTCATCCTGAATGTTTCCATATGTTGTAAAAATGGCTGCCAGGCCTAATTCTCTGCTAAACTTTTTATTTGTATCTTATCTAATGCCTGATAGGAAAGGTGCTGGTGTTGCTGCCATATTCTCACATAGTTTATATAGCAAAATTATGTCCTACTTGGTTCCTCCTGTGCATTTGATTACTTAGCTTCTCCTGCAATAATTAATGTTAAGATTTAAAACTAGTTTTTTAATTGAATTTACTAAACCCTTTTCCTAAAGACACAATAGATTTTGATTCTGTTCTTGTTTCTGTTGATTTTAATTTACATGTTGATATTAACTGTCACTTTTTCATTGTGATTTTATGACTTATCAGCATTTGACTTTGGACAGGTTATTGCTGGGCCAGATCTTGTTCATACTCATGATTGGTTCTCCTCCAGAGAATTGTCTCAAACTGCCTTCTTGGTGTTGTTGTGTCTGACATTCTTTACCTTTTTTCAGTGTTGATACTGCGATCAGTTGGTTGCCTCTTCACTCATATAAGATGCCATACTTGTTCCTTCTTTTTTATCATAACACACCTGTAACTGTACACATTCACACCAAGATATTCTAACTCCTCAATCAACCTGCAAACAAGACTTTTTCAGTATGGATTAAAGACTTAAGAAACCATAAAGAAAACTTTCATCTGCTCATGTTCTTGTCTTTGTCTCTATAGGAACATCAGAGCCGGAATGGACTGAAACCTCAGAACTTTCAGAACAACAACAAAAATACATCATTAAAGATCTGTAACCGGTGTGGAAATCTGTTTCCCCTGCAAAGATCTTCAGAATGCAACAGAATAGTCACTCTAAGGTGAAACCATGCAGCTGTGAGACGTGTGGGGAAGATTTCATCTCTTCCACCGACCTAAAAAATCATCAGCTGATCCACAGTGGGGTTAAGTCATTCACCTGTGAGACGTGTTCAGACTCTTTCAGACTCAGAAGGGATTTAAAGACTCATGAACAAATCCACAGTGGGAATAAGTCATACAGCTGTTATGATTGTGGAAAAAGCTTCCGCACAGAAAAACAAGTCACAGCCCACAGAGTTGTCCACACTGGAGAAAAACCTTTCAGATGTGACCAGTGTGGAAAAACGTTCAGTCATAAATCAAGCATTTATTTCCATAAGCAAACCCACTCAGCAGACCCAGAAAACCGGCTCCCCTGTGATCAGTGTGGAAAGACTTATAGAAATTCTCTATGCCTGAATGCCCATAAACGATTACACACTAAACCACGATACTCATGCAATCAGTGTGGAAAAACCTTTGCAAGTCGTCTTCACTTTGGAGACCACCAGTTGGTTCACAGTGGATTAAACCCCTACAGATGTGACAAGTGTGGAAAATGTTTCATAGTAAGCACCTCTTTACAGAAACATCTCCTCCTCCACATGGCTGACAAGCCATTTGTCTGCAATGAGTGTGGAAAAGGTTTCATTCGTAAGACTAGCCTCAGAACCCATCAGCTTCTCCACGCTGGAGTTAAACCTCACAACTGTGAAGAATGTGGAAAGTGTTTCCCAACAAGAAGCAAGTTAAAAACCCATCAGAACTTTCATGTTCAGGGGAGATGCTTCATCTGCAAACAGTGTGGGAAGGCTTTCCACACCAACTCAAATCTCTCAAGACATCAGAGGGTTCACACTGGAGTTAAACCATTTTGGTGTGGGGAGTGTGGAAAATCATTCAGTCATGAAGGAAACTTAAAGAAACACAGCTTCCTCCACACTGACAGAAGGTTCTCCTGTGATACATGTGGGGGAACCTTCACTGAGTGGAACCAGCTAAATGCACATCAGATCATCCACAGGGGAGGAAAACCATACTGCTGTGATCACTGTGGGAAACTCTTCATCCAGAAGATATCCTTAGTGGCTCATCAACGCATTCACACTGGAGATGAACCTTACAAATGTGAGCAGTGTGGGAAAGTCTTCAGCCGAACTGACCGCCTCAAAGCCCACCAGAAGACCCACTCTGAGGAGAAACCGTACGGCTGTGAGCAATGTGGGAAGACTTTCAAACTGTCCCGTTATCTAAAACAACATAAGAAGACTCACAGCAGCAAACCAGCAGCCTAGAGGACATGGAGGATTCACTGTGAGGTTGGTGAAGATCTGGCTAGTTCTGAACTATAGAACCATTTTTTCTGGATTATTTTATCATAACTCATGAATCTGAAGCTGTTAAGGATAGAAGTCCTCCTTAGCTGAGAGTTTAGTCAAATGTCATTGCCATGACTGTAAAACGTTCCAGGAACCCTGACTTCTTCTGTCTCTGTTTGTGGCTTTAGAAGCAGAGCAGCACAAAAAGACCTGCTTCTCAGCCTAGTGACGGTGGAGAACCAAACGGTTCTGGGAGAAAAAGTCAGCGAAGAAAAAGCTTCAAAGTTCCAAATTTGAGGTCAGTGAAGGCAACCTGAAGCTCAGCAGACTGAGGGGAAGGTTTCACCTTACCAGCTTCAGGAAACGTCCCTGAAGTCATCCTGAACATTCAAAACCTTCAGATCAGACTTCAGAGTTCACGTTTCTAGTGTTAATCCTCCTTTTCCAGCAAAACCTGACCTTTGACCTTTAATGTCATGTTACCATGGAGCATGTAGCTGACATGTTTCATAAAAAGACGTTTCTGGTTCTTGTTGATACCATGTTTAGGTAGGTAGAGAGCTAACGGTAGCCAACACCAGAACTGGGTCAGCTGGTTCCGGATGGGGAACCAACAGAACCGGCTTCAGATCCAGCAGAGATTTGTTACAATGGCTGCTGAGACAGAAGATTTTCCTCATGGAGAATATCTGAGTTTGTTAATGCAGCTCAAATCTCTTACTTTGAAAGGTCTGAATCCCATTTCTTGTTGCATCCTCTGTACCGTTGTCCATATTGGTCTCTATCTCTGTGTCCTTCACTCTTGTCCCAGACGCTTCATTAGTGTCCAAAGTCCTGGCACAGAAGCAGAACTTGTGAAGGACCCGTAAATGTTCTGGGAACGTCATCAAGCAGCAGCAGATGTCTGTTTTTCTTCTGCTTAAGATTCAAACATGGCCCATCAGAATCCATGAAAACTGGCACATCAGTGCTTTTTAATCTTCTTGAGACAATCAAATATTTGACCAGAGAAATTAATCAATTTAACTATTTTCTATGTTTGAGAAGATCTGGAAATTAAATGAAAGAATATCAGACTAAACCTGGTTGTTTCTGCAACTCTAAAGTAGGTTGATTTAGAAATATTTATTTTATTCCTTGTGGATTTTATTAATCAGAATGAACATTATGTTGGGCTGAAAGCTCTGCCCACTTCCATGCCGCTGTAAATATTGGACCTTCCCACTTCTTGCTAATCCAGGGTAGAAAATGGGATTCAAACTTAATCTGTGCTCCAGGGACTGTTTTTCTGGTCTCTTTGTGTTTCTGAGCCTCTTCCAGCTGCATGTTTATGAAGTTTAGATCCTGTTAATGGATCTAAGTTCTGGATGGTTGAAAAATGTTCCCTAATGTTGCAGATGATGATGGATATGCTGCCACTGGCAAAAAATGGACAGAACGGTTTGTGTTGTTCCCTGTTCAGCCACCAGATGGAGCCTGTTACTGAGCAGAGTTTGGAAATGTTGCTCCTGAAAAATGTTGTTGAGTTTTGGTTTTTTATCGCTTTCACCAATCCGCATTTGTTTTATTTTCCACCTGAACGGTTCAGTTTGTTCTTATGAAATAAAGAAAGTGGAACCTTCTACTGGTGGAGACAATCAATCAGATTTTTACATCCAGGTCGAACTACACAAAACCAAATGGGCTTTTTCTTCATTTCTGCGTAGTTTTGTTGATCTGTGGATCAGTAGAACCATCAGAACAAGGTTCTAACTCTAGAAACCGGGTCAACGTTCATCCATCCACTTCTCAAAGTCCAGCTGATCACCTGAAAGATCAGCTAAAATAACTACTCCAGATCTGAGGGGACCAGATGGTTCCACCTTTGGACCTGACTATGGCAGCACTCCATAAGGACCGTTCCCATAGAAACAAGGACAAGTAGAAACCAGGTATGGAGGGCTCAAGACTGGTCTTGACCCGTTTATTTTCCAGGTCTTGCCTCAGTCCTGCTATTGGATTGTTATTGTGATTCTTTGTCTCATTGAACAAACTGGATCAAGACTCAATAGTTTTGGTCAAAATTACAAAAACCTAACTCTCCTTTACCTTCATGAAATCTTGTTGCATGTGAATGTTTACAACACCAGAGAGCATTTGGTCCTTTGATTTGGAAGAGCGCATCTGAGTTCACTTTCAGCCAACACACATGTAACACGTGTCGCATATTATAAATTTTGCCCAGTGGATGCAAAGTGAGCAGGACGATTTCTAGTTCACATCTACAGGAACAAGGAAAGGTAAGTAAAAATTCCTCATTTACTAACTAAGCAATCTTTGGGCAAAAGTGAGAACGTAATGTAAAAACATCAATACCAGTGCAACACTGTCTTTAAAAGCTACTTTTTAAATGAAGGTACAATGAGACCAGACACTTTATGTGAAAACTCACTGAAGCAGCTGCTGAGCAATAAATAAGGCACGTCAAGCCAAAACCATAAATTCAGTCCCGCCTACAGTCATAATCTGTAGTAGAAAAAATATTTTCTTCTTGGCTGCCGTAATCTGTCATCCCTGTTAGCTACATGATTTCTGTTAATCCCACTGATTCTACTGGTTTTGATGGTTTTGGGAATCCCCCCCTTTGTGAGTCATACCATGCTGGCATGGGCTAATGATAATGTTAAATTCCCTAATTTATTAATATTTCCAGGATGTGTTTTAACATCGGATGCTCTGATGAATTGCTTTTATTCAGATGATCTTATACAGAAAAATATTTTTTAAATAACAATTCTCTCACTATTATATGTATTACACAATTATTATGCAGTGTGTAAGCATATTAATTTTTAGAAAATGTATATGAATGCATGGCTGCATTTAGTAACTTTAGAAGTTTATTATGATGTTTCTTAGTTTAATACCAAGTGGTTTAGGTTGAGTAATTAACCGTCTTTCCATTAATTTTTTGACAAGACGCTTAAGAGTCCCAGGTTGTTCGGTTGTGTTTTGTTTATTTCTGTTTCTTAGTTTCTTTTTTCAGTTTAGATCAGCAATGTTCTTGTTTTAACCTTCAAAAGTAAATATACCAGAAATGGTCCTAAGAATAATAGCTAAACACACACGTACACACAGAAAAACAAATTGCGAGGCAGTCATGTGATTTCCTGATTAAATGAAAAGTGAAAGTGTGACATCTGACACACAAAAATAAAACATATCTCCGTGCTGCGTTAAGGTGAGTATGACAAACATATTTTGTATGTATTTTACACTTTCTATGTTTTTCTGGGAGTTTTTATGTATCGGTGAGTCCAATCCCATTTGATTTTGATGAACTGTGCTATAATCTTGACAGGTTTTTTTAAAGTGCGTAGTCTGTTCCTGAGTCCAATTCTTTCTGGGGTTGTTCTTGTTTCTCTGAAGTTAAACATTCACAACAAGCCAAAACATACTTTCACTTGTTTATTTTAAAGTTTTAGGTAAAATGGAAATAATATCACAGCAACATAACTGGGAAGGACATATTGAAAAATTATGTTTTAATGAAGATAATTGTTTACAAAATCCAGGCAGCACTGGAACAAAGGCAAGGCTGACGAGACAAGGTTAATGACAGCAAAGACAAGGATCTGTTGGGGAAACAGACAGGAAAGTATAGATACACTAGGGGCTTTCCAGGGTAAATGAGGGACAGATGGGAACAAAAAAGGATCAGATGCAACAACACAGGGACTAATAAGCACACAGAAAACCAAATCCTCACAGTTTTTGTATTGACAAGTCCAGGAATAACATATTTTACAAGTACAGCTGAAATTTATGTTATTTGTATGAGACTGATGAAATTCTTACAAATATTTGGAGCGCTGTTAAGGCCCAAAACTTCAATTAATTGAATTTTTTTTTCTTTCCTCAGATTGACTACAGTTTAGAAGATGCATTTTCATTGGAAGTATTTAACTAAAGCCATGAAATATTTTGGCCACAAGAAGATGGCCTTCTCCAAAATTGCAGTCAGTAATGAACATGGATCTTCACATGAAAGGTAAGAAAACTGCCAAAGGGTTCAGGACAACAAGTAGGGACTATTCATCAGATAATATTTGGGATAGGACGGCAACATTTTACAAACTGGAATATCACTGAAACTTTCTAATAAATTTCATAAATAGAGGTTTGGATTTGTTTATTTTTCTTAAATGTGCATTATACACATTTATCATAAACACAGATCATGTGGCCAAAAAATTAGAAGGAAGACATCATTTAATGTCTGTTGGGAAGGTAAGAACTTCCTGGTTAAGGCGGTTAGATTTTGATTTAAAAAGAAATTTCATTATTGAAAGTGAATTTAATATTAAAAATAATACATTTATAATATTATTTAATACATTAATTGTTCTGTGTATGAGTTGCAATAAGGCAAATTAAACTGTTTTGCTTTTTTCTTAAACCGAAGAAAAAGCTTAACAGTTTTTTAACAAAAATGAATGAGTAAAAAGTGAAAAAAAGTTACATTTGTAAAATAAATCCTCAGTTTTGTTTTTTTTTACAGTTTCTGTAATTTTTTAGAAATGATTCTGATTGTTTGGTTTTACTTTTACATTAACTTAAAAATGATGCTTGCCAGTAGTTTGTATTTACGGTTTCATAGAAAAACTTAAAAAGTAAATATAACATTAACAAAATGCATCACCAAAATTCAATGAATAATGAATAAACACATAACTATTTCAATTATTTCCACATGGAAAGTTAAACATTTGTTTACAGAGTAATTGTGAAAAACAGAAACTCAATCATGTGAGTCATGTGCAATTATGCTTAAGTCCTTTTCATGGAAATACAGATCTGGAAAAGCATCAGTTTATTAACATTATTGAGTTATCAGCAATAAAATGCCTGAACTTCAGTTAAGTAGAAATAGATTTAATCATTGATTTCACATCAAATTAGATGTTATGCTGTTTTAAGACAAACCAATTGAGGAAGTTGTGATTGTTATGAACAGTTTTAAAATCTTCAAATAGACTCTCCAAGGCAATAATAAAAATGCAATCTAAAGACAATCAGCAGGTTGTACTTCAAACAAATGTAAACTAAATGTTACCGGATTTCCTGTATAGATGGTCTCACATCCAGAGAAAAGGTCCTTTATGGAAGGAAGATCCAATGAAGATGGAAGAGATTCCACGCTCAACCCAGCGCAACCTGCCTGTGACCAGGAACTTCTATCCGGTTGGAACTGATAAGTGCGGACCATTTTACATGAGGTAAGAGGCTGTCTACTGTTTGATCGTTGCAAACTGATGCTATCTGGACATTTAGTGACCATTTTCAAGACATGATGCTTAAGACGTATATAGACTTTTGTGGGTTCTTCCCAAATGCTGACCAGTCTATAACTCCCTCAGGCGTGTCAGGACAGGTCTCTTCTGTCACTGACTGAAAATTACACATGTGTGTAAAAAATCACCCATCTTGTGCATTTGTTATCAACCTTGATGTGGTGATTTTGTTGTTTGACTACAGACAACAGCTTCATTATAAAACTAAGTATTTATTTTAGGTATTTAATTTCCCTTTGGGATCAATAAAACATTGTTGAATTTGAATCTAGTTTATAGGTCTACAGCTGGATCAGGATTTCACCTGACCCTACACTCATATACATATTATCTTCTATTTTATTCTGTTTTTAAAACTCAGCCTGTATTTTAAATATGTTCTGTAAATTAACATCTTTAAATATGGAAATATTGTATTTTTTCCTTAAGTCCTAATGTCAGTCAGACCCAAAATGAATTTTAATTGACAGTGAACTGGTTTTTATTTTTATTACAACTTATAATTGGGTTTTCTAAACTGGCCTTTACAGGCAAGATGAGGAAATAAATATATGCCTTAGTTTTACAAATCAGTCATAACATAATCAGGTAATTGTTTCTAAATATTATGAACAGCATTATTTTTAAATTGCTTTTTTCTTTTTTTGCTCTTGAGCTTGTTGATAGATTTTCTGGTTTTAACCTGAACAAGTGAACAAATACCACATTGCAGAGAAAGTCATGTGTGCATATAAAACAATCTATCAAATCTAATAATAATACATAAATAAATAAAACTGACTGTAACTGATTTGTGTTTGATTCTTAGATTTATTGGTGTCCACTGGAGGAACTTCTTTTGCAACGCGTTTGGAACAAACTACTCAACAACCCGCAAACATCACACGTCAGCAGTGAAGAACCTTTCATCTCAACTTGCATCCCTAGACAGAAGGTAAACTTTCAGAAGTGTCTCAAAATTAATGGCACTTTGTATTATTTTTTATTCTTCACAGCAACTGTGATAGATGTTGTTCGAAGCTCATAAGCGTTTCCTCACATAAAAGTATATGTTGTTTCAGTAGTAGCAGGAAATATGGACCAGATTATGCAGAGACAAACTTCCATTGTGCAGTGAGTGAACTTATCAAGATTCTTCCAAAGTTCAGGGGTGAAACTGGATTTGCAAGCAACACGTAAGTGACCAGAGTAAGAACTTTCTGACTCCCTCACAAGAGCTTGTAAACAACAGAATTTCCTGATAGAACAATGTCAAAACCAGTTTTTGAATAGTTGTGTATGTTATGCCTGGTTCTGTTTTACTTATTTCTTCAAAATTGTAAAAATTCTAAATAAAGATTGTTAATTTAATTAACATACCTGAGAAGAGAAGGCACACCAAAAGGGCTAATTGTTCAGTGACAGGGTTTATTTTTGACTGCAGTTACACCTCAGTAAACTCAGGCTTTCTTTGGTACTGGCCAAACCCAAACATGTCTTTGTAGGGTGATCCATGTAAAGCCACACTTAACTGTTTTTGTGGCCCCACATAATCAGAATCACCTTATTTGAGACCTGTGTTGGAGTCATATCAGACTTTTAGAACTGTTAATGTGCGAGTGAAAGGACTTGGACTTTCAAACATTATGTTGACATTTGGACAAATCCATGCAAATACTGGCTTTGCAGGAGAAACGAATCTGAAGTTATAAAAATGTGAAAATTAAAATCATACTTTGATGAAATGTTCATATGTAGGAGATAAATATGAACATCTCATTTCATTATGAAGCAGTCTATGATGCCTTGTAACATTATTTTGATGTTATAAGGCATCAAAATGAATACAAGTGCAACACACTGTTTTCTCAGTAGTAAGTTTTCTATTTTTCTTTCTTTGCTTCCAGAAACTCTGTTCTGTGTTTATTGAAACTGTCCCCTGTTGGCCATTTTCCCCTTAACTGTTCTACCTGGAACAGAAAGAGTTTTCTGGAATAAAGTCTAGTGACTGACGAGACCACAATAGAAGCTTTATTACACATAAATGCATAGACCTATTGCATTTGTCCTGTGATGATTATTTACATTTCAATAGTGCCCAATATGAAATATAGTTCTTCACAAGACATAAACAAACGTAAAACATTTGAAGGTGATCTAACGTGAAAATCAAAGTCCACCTGCTGCCTTTTAAGTCAACAAGAATATTTTATTAGTTTAAACTCAGAAATTAAAGTTCCTGAAGTTGATTTAACAAGAGACAAGTTTTCTAAACATTGTTTTGTTTTACATTAACTAATCTTGAATTATTAGTTTTACTTAATGCTGCACTTTAAAGAGCACACATTGCTTTTATATTCACTCACAATATCAAGATAAGATAATTACTTATTTACTTTAGAATAAATTCTTGTTTCAAATTGTATTAACAAAAGTTTTGATCTGATAGTGAATTTTATTAAACATCAGAATGAATTCTGCTGAAAAACATTTAGTGTGAATAGGACATTAAAATAAACATTTACCTTAATAACAGAGTCAGATCAATGTAACACATTTCCATCTCAGGATACAAAAAGACGTCGCTAAGCATTCTGGGAAATAGTTCCCACTCAGTTTTTAAGGTGCTAACCTAAAAATTCCAGTTTATTCAACTCTTGGAGGTTTGACAAAATTAATAAAAATTTAACAACTTACTATAAGTTTATTTTTCACAAACTCACATTTAGGTTCAAAACCTAAAATTCTCAAGATGTATTTAACGTAAAGTAGAGACGAAGGTGGACACAAATAAATGTGCCTCAACACTTTTGTGAATTTCAGTTATGTAATCAGTTAACATATCTGATCAGTTTTTAATCGCTATACTTTTTGTCCTTTCTTGAAACCAAAAGCACACTGAAGTCATAAATAAATGATTTCAGTGTTTTTCTACAAATGCAAAAATGTTCAGGCGTAATATAAGACAATTTTAATAATAACTTAATTTGCACAAGATTAGTCAGACAACACGTTTTACAAGTCACCTGCATGAACCTGGCTTGCTTGGCCATGTTCATGAAAAATGAACTTGGCTTTGCTTTTGGGTTTATTGAGGCTTCCGTCTTTATTATTATACTAAAAGTTATTTTTCTAATAAGTGACGGGATGCAGATGTGGCACACATGACCCTGGACACTTAGTGATGATCATCTTTACACCCTCAAAAATGCTTAAAATACAGCTAATTAGAATATAGTGTAAAATTTTGTCTTACTTTTCGTTACTACACCTCCTTTCTGGTGCCGACTGCTCCAGCAAGTCGGCACCATGTTTGGATGTTTGTATTTCCTGAATGATGCATCTTCTTTCCCTAATAGACTGAATGAAGTCCAGACGCTGGGATTCTGGGTTCCTTCAGAACCCAGACAGTCTGTGAGCAGGGATGAGTTCCAAGATCTTTCTATAGATCTGGGATCAGCAGACCAAAGGTAGGAAGACTCTTCATATTTGATATGAAGGCATATTTTATGAGACAATTGTAGAGTGTACGTTTCACATCCTGAGTACTGCTTATGTTGCACTAACTTTATACTGATGGAATTCATTTACATCATATTTAATAAGTTCTTAGTTTTGCCTCCACTTATTTAAGATAAAATCTGTCTAATTCCTGCTAGAGAAAGAGAGTGTGTGAAGTACAACTCTGTTATTCTGCTCCCTCAGTGAGGGATTGTAGGTAGGCTTTAGCTTCATTGTTAATCATTTCAGTGGATTGTTTAACATTGGGTTATTGAATTCACTCAGCCTTATTATGTTGCTTTAAAAAACTACATAATAAGTTTAATGAAGTTTAACTTATTAAATGTGTTATGTTTGAAATACCAACTTATATATATTCACTAATTTGGGCATAGTTCCATTTATTTAGAGTTCATCTTTTGAGTGTAGAAACTGAATATCCACACAGATAATTGGCTTCAGTTATTTTCATCACAAAACAATTCATGACTGAGCTTCCTTACTAGTCCAGAAACCATTTAAACTTAAATATTGTTCTAAAAAAATCTAATGGCCTTTAGAAAGATCAAATCTTAGGATTTTGTTCCAGAAAATGCTTCCTGATTTCTAAGATGAGATCTTTGTATTTGTTGGAACTTGCCATGCAGACCAGATTCTCCAGTTTCCAGCCTGCTGACCATGAAGAGCAACACATCCATGCATGAACCTCTTTGGTTCAGGAATGAGTCTGAGTGCAGCAAGTAAGAGAGCCTAATCTACTTTGAATCTTCTGATTTGTTTAAGTTTCTGTCATTGTTGCTGAATGATTAGCTTCTCATCATAGTTTGCTTCACAGTCAGAAACATTAGTGTGTTTATAAATCCTGTAAGACACATGAGGTGAGATTGTAATGTTGAAGATGTTTTCCTATAGCATTTTTATTCAACGTCCTCTAGAATTAAAGCCTCAGCCTTTACAGTGATTCAATAATTAGTGCAGCTTAACACTGAGCAGAATAAATCAGAACCATCTGAATGTCTGTTTATGGGTTTCATTGACTTCACATTACTTGCTGATTTCAGGTTTCATAAATCTTTGTGTGGTGTGAGTTTTCTGCTTTAACAAATTAGAACAACTAAATCCCATGGAAACTATTTTTACTTTGTTTACAGACTTTGCCAAGGCCATAAAATGGATGTTGTTTTTGAAGAAGTAAAGAACAGAAACATTTTAGTGTTACAATGGCTGTTTGGGGATTATCAGTCCAATGATGAAGATCAAGAGGTCACCAAAGAACCCGGACCTTCATGGCCAGAGTAAGAACTCTTACATGATTTGATGCTGGAAATGGACACCAACCTATTGTTTTAACCCTTTTTTTTAGACTTGGCAGCCAAATGTTGCAGTTTGAAAATTTGAGGACATTTTAAAATGTTTATTAATTTATACATAAGTATTCAAATAGATGTTTATTTATTTGAATACTTGTGCAAAACACTGTTAGTGACTCTTCTAATAAGACAGTGACAAATATTAAACATTCTAACAGCAGCAGTAGTTTGTTTGTTTTCAGCCTTTAGTGTCTTAATCAGTATTGATGTTCTGTGTACATATGCTTGTGTCTGGAGTAACTATCTCATCAGTTCAGCTGCAAGTTCAGGGTGGTCCAGCCCTGCTTCTCTGAGTGATGACTCTGGGTATTCAGAAATCCTCTCCTGTTTTGAAAATCATCTTTTGGATTATGGGTAAGAGAACTTCTTCTAATCAATGTCAGGGCTGTAGATTAAAACTACTTAAAAATGCCAATGAAAATGAGGATAGAAATGATTCCATCCAAACAGTGAGATCGGTTTGATTGAGCTTTATCCATGAGGAAAGGTTGGCTCTCTAGTCTGTGACATAGTTTAACTCTGTTAGTTTTCATCGTCCTTATTCCACCAGGCAGGGCTTATCTTACTGATTCTGATCACATGTTAATAGGTTCATTATGTTTTTTGTCTCAGAATGACTGAAGTCTGGTTGATGACTGTTTGTGTGGACAACATTGATAGACCAGCATCTCCATTCTCCAGTTGTCTGTCTCAGACCAGTGATTGGTCCACAGATGAACTTCTTGTCTTCACTAATGAACCTGGCCATTAAGGTAAAATGTAAGAACTTTATCTGCTTCCTGTCTCAAACTGAACAAAATGTAGAAGAGTAAGGTTTGTGAGAAGGGAGCATAAAAATTGAAATAGCACAAAAAAAGGTTTGAAATATTGTCAGATTGTTTCTTGCTAAATTTTTGCAAAATGATCTAGCTTAATTCTTTTGAATTTTGTTTTGTAGTTTCTAGCATCAACTCACCCAGTAAGGACAATAGCAAGGATCAGGGGTGACAAACACATATGAATGTCTGGTTTTCAGGAAGTCTTCACCACATCACACAAAGATGAACTTCAACATGTATTGCTGACAGCTTCAGTGTATCAATGTTCTCCTAGTAAACAGATTTTGCACTTTTTGAAATGCTAAACCCTCTCAAACTGTTGGGATCTAATTGAATTTCTTCAAAGTCTAATTCAGCACTGGAAACATGAAATCATCCTTAAGGAAAGGGAATAACATACATATGTTCTGTGTCTTTGAGCTTGACATGGACAAAGGTAATGTTTGTACAATGTAATGTTTCTACAATCTGACCATATATGTAATAACTAAATAATGTACTCGCATTTAATGCTTTTTTTTATAATAGCTGAGTAATTATTGAACCAACTTTGTGGTTGAACTTTGTAAGGATTTCTTTTTGTAAGGAAGAAGTTTGGTGGAAATACAATATAAACAGAATTACTTTATTTATTCGCCTGATGGACTTTATCTCAATACATCAGTGAACATATTACTTTCCATTCTTTGTGTTTACAAATGTGTATTTGGAAATGTGTATTTTGTCTTCAGCTTGTCTGGTCTCAGAATAAAGTTAGTATTTCTTTCTCATTAAGATGGATGATGCATTGTTTTAAGATCTAGAAAAGGTTGCATTAGGCCTTATGTACACTACATTGAAATGTAGTGTATTACAAATAATTTTTTATAAATTCATTCCTTTACTTCTAGAACTTTATTAAACTGTTTTCATGATTGATGAAAAGGTATTTTGAATAAAGTATGTTTTATATCTTATTTTTTTAATGTGTGGATTTCTCTGAATAAATCTTTAAAAGTTAGAATGTGATGCGTGTAAGAGTCAAATTTAATTAACAAATTAAGTTAATCAACATTAGAATATTGTTACAGTAAAAAGGTCTGAGCAGCCACAAAACTCCTGGCTGAAATCTTGGGACTCATTCTGCTTGGTGTGTGTTCTGTCACATGTTTTACTTTGTAGCAAAAAAGAGAGAAGTAAGATGAACAATTTAAGCTTTCTATTTGAGTAATTTTTCTTTCTTCCAGTAATAGAACTTAATTACACAAATGTTGGTTTGAAGCCACTCTGTCTCTTGGAAAAAAGTCATTACACCTAAGGATCAATAATTGGTTGTTCCTTCTTTGGCAGTCAATGCTGTCATCAAATGTTCCTAATCACTAGTAATGACTGTTTAACATCAATGTGGATGAATTTTTGCCCACTATGATTTGCTGAATTGTTTTTATTCAGCATGAATGAACTGTTCAATATCTATCTCTCTGTCAGATTTAAGTCCACTATTTGGAAAAAAACACTCCAAAAGGTTGCATTTTCAGGTCATTCAGAGGTGGATGTGCCAATGTGCTTTGAACATTCTGCTGCAAAACCCAAGTGAGCTTGAGCTTAACTCTACTCAGCTGAGGCATTGATGCCTGCAGAGCTTTAGATATGGACTACCTGAATGACTACTTTTGATCAGTTGGCCTCTCCTGAGGTTCACTACTGTTTTTGAATCTCCTTGGATTGGTGCACTGTGCATTACTTTGTGAGATATTTTATGATGTTGATGTTCAGTTACTTTCCTTCAAAACTGGACAAGTTAGATTTTTTTTCTTATGATATTCAAGCGGTATATTTTCATCTGTTAGACTACACCATACAAACAGTAGAACACAAATGCTTTTATTATTAAAATTACCCATACTGCTATAGGAAAACTGTGATTATGGTCAAAAATCAAGATTTGGAAAGTTACATTTCTGAATACATTTCTAAATGTAAGCAATGGGTAAAAATGCATGGATTATTTACACTTTGTAATGCAGATTGGATAAAAAATTGCCAAATCACAAGGAGTAGGGTTATTTTTTGGTCCTTTGATCTGAAAGAACACATCTGTGTGTTCACATGTGGTGAGCACATGTGACTGATATGTGACATGTGGTCACATTTTCTGCAATTGACCAAAAAAAATGATTACATTTGCTTTTCAAAATATGAAGAATTTCAAGAAAAGAAAGAGGAAAGTAAAAAACACAGAGAAACTGAAGCACAAACTGTCTTTACAACAAAATCATCACTGCTCAAAATTCACTGAACCAGCAGCCGATAAGAGGACAAATAAGACTCCATGTTTTATGGTCGTAATCTTTACCAGAGAAAATATTTTCACTTGGTTCCTGTAATCTGTTTCATCCCTGTTGCCTACATGATTTCTGTTAATCAGACTGGTTTTGGGAATTCCCCCCTTTGAGGGATTGGCGTGCCTGCATGAGCTAATAATATTAAATGCCTAATAATTTATTAATATGTCCACGATGTGTTTTTAATATCTGATACTCTGATGAATTGCTTTTATTCAGATGATCTTATATAGAAAAATATTTTTTAAATGACATATATTTTCTTAAATGCATTATGCAATTATTATGCAGTGTGTAAGCAGATTGATTTTTAGAAAATGTATATGAATGCATGGCTGCATTTAGTAACTTTAGTAGTATATTATGATGTTTCTTAGTTTAATACCAAGTGGTTTAGGTTGCGTAATTAACCGTCTTTCCATTAACTTTTCCATTTTGTAGTGAACAAAAAGCGATATTCTGAAATATTTATCACAGTTCTCAACACTCGGTCTTGGTCCGGGTCTCAGAAGAGCAGGTCTTCACTCCATCACTGGTAGAAATTGTCTCTTCATTAGAAGATCTGCCCTTCATCTTCTGGAGGATGATGAAGGTCTGCAGCAGATCCTCATCACTGGAGAAGATGTGGATCATCAGACTGGGATCTCTGGAAACTCTGGTCCCTGGACTTCCTCAGGGGAGAGCAGAGGTCAGGACTCCTGCAGGCTGGCAGCAGCATAAAGGTCCATGAATTCAGTGAAGCTTCTTGTCAACCTTCATCTGGTCTATGTGGACCAGAGATAGAGAACCCTTGAATTAAAGTAAAAAGTACAGCACAGTAAAAATACTCCTGAAAGTATTTTTTCCCAAAAAGTTACTCAAGTGAATGTAACTAGTGATTAGACAACTCTGATCTGGACCAAAAGATCAGAGTTGGGTCCAATTCTGCTTCACTCCTCCATTAGTGAAGTAGTAATGGAGGAGAAGGTCCTCCAGGGGGCGCTCTAGGAAGTCAGTGTTAAGGTAGGTTACAGTCGCAATTCTCAGATTCCTGAATCTTTTCCTGACTGAGTTCAGTTCAGAGGATCTTTTATGATGGGATAGTTGATTGGTGCAGTTAGCTGGTTTGGACAGCAGATGGCACCGCTGCAGGGAATACAGAGGGAGAGCAGCAGCTTCCTGTAGGGACACATGAAACTTTAACATCACCTGAACTCTTCAGCTCCACTTTCCCTCAGATTTCCCCTTAAGAAGCTTTAAGGTGAAAAACCTCTGCAGCTGGAGGAATTCAGGAAAACAAACATGTAGCTTTGCTTTCTGTCTGCCTGCTCCACAGTAGGGCTGGTTGACTAGAGCTGGATGTCGACCCGCAGCAGAGTCACATTCACATCTGCTGTTTCCTTCCTGAACACAACACCTCAGCTGAGCTGCTGGAGGCTCTGGAAATCTCCTGAAATCAGACTCAACTAAAATATATTATCCAGATCCACACAAATCTGATCAATCCTTACTGGACCTGGAGTTCTGATTGGGATCTTTCTGTTTGGTTAGAAATAAAAACATAGTTTAAAATTCACTTCAGGTAGACAATCGCTAATCTAGAAATGAAGCTGAATATGTAGAAATAAAAAAAATAAAGCTGAACTAAAACAATCAGATCTCTCAGCATTTCATCAGATAAATTCCTGATTTACAGAAAACTGAAATGAGCTAGAAACTGAACCCAAAACAGAAAAGGTTTAAATATGACCAAAGTGTTTGACAGCTCAGTTTTTGATACAAAGGGAAGAAGACATGACAGTACAGGAGCTTTAACTCACTCTTTCAGGGGGCGGAGCCTCAGGTGAGTCTGGTCTAGTCAGGTATCAGATCTGGAGAAACAAGTTCAGATTCCATTTACCAACAACAGAACAAAGAAACGAATCTGGAGGTGGGTGAGTTTTGATCTTTTGTTTTCCTTTCACTGAATTTTCTCGGGACAGTGGAGAAAATTCTTGTTCTCTTTCAGCTTTAAATCTCTGTCTTCACAGGAAACAATGTTTTTATTGGATGACAGACAAATGCAAACTGACAGAAACAGAAAGTTGAAATATTTTATCTCAGTGGGAGACCAACCTGTTTGTCCTAATTTTTAATTGAGTTCACAACCAATTTTTCTCTCAAACTGAAACCGCAAGATGGAAGATTGCGAGCAGGAACAAGATGAAATAGCAGAACAGTCATAATAATGAAGGCATATAATTATAAAGAAGAAATTAGTATTCTGGTCCAAAGATCCAGATATGACGACTAAAGATAAGAGCTTAGATACAAACTCAGCAGCTGTAGAACTTTATTTCCTGCTGCTTTTAGTTATTTAGTCTTTTCTTTTGTTGTTCTTCCTGTCTGCTCTTTCCAAATCTCTTAATTTGAGGGCTGAAACTGAGAGTGACTGAACTCTTTCGATCATCTGAGGGAAATCCAATAACTTTCAATGACACAAAAATAAGGTTGAAATGGACTTGCTGAAGTTTTCTATTAAATTGCAACTGGTTCTGAGTTAACAGGTCCACTTAGTTTCCTCTGAGGTTCTCCTGTGAAGTCATGTTACTGTCAGGAGGTAATGCTGTCTGTCTTCTATGTTACCATCGTAACAGTTACTGGTCACCTGCTTCTCAGGTGCTGCTGATGTTCAAATTTATGTTAAAATATTAAAATAAGTTTTCATTGATTCTTAGTGATTTTATCTGAGGTTCTGACTCTCAGCAGGGAGACTAACAGACCAGCTGCCTCTGAAGGAGGTCTGGACCTGAAAGACTTCAGAACCGCTGCTGAGACCCGGCCCATAGACTTATGTCCTTTATAATGGACAATTTGTGATCCTTTATATTTTGTTCCTACTTTGAGTTACCTTATCAAGCCCTACAGTTCTCTATAGAGGACATCCTGGTCTTTCCAGGGATAGGTTTGCATTCTGGAAAGTCCCTTTTTTTCTAAATCAAAATGGCGGGATTACCAGCAAGCACATTTTATGGAAAGAGGAGAGGTAAGTCAAATATTTAACATTTTTTGCAATTCTTGCCATGATAAATATTGATATTCTTGTTAATTAACATACCAGCAACAATATTTTGACTAGTGAAAACAATTTAATGTTGTTGTTTTTTTAATAAATAACAGACCTTTTATCAATGTCAGTTGTAGTGGACATCAGGAGCATTTTAGTGTATTTAATGACTCCACATTGTTGTAGGAGAAAGAAGTGAAGCAGAAAGGATTCTATGGAAGATAGTAGAGGGAGATTCAGACCTGGAGTTGTCAGATGAAGAGGAGGATGAGAATGAGTCTATAATAGTGGAAGAAAGTGAAGAAGAACAAAAAGAAGATGCAGGAGAATCTGATGAAGGGACAGACTCAGAGCCAGAGCAGGAAAGTCGCCATGCTATGTGGGCCAGGACCAACTTGTATGTTTTTCTTAATTCCCAAGAGAATTGTTAGAATTTAACTTATGTTATACGTTTCAATTTATTTTTTTCCCACCCTACATATTCACCCCTTTGCTCCCTGAACTTTCTGTTAATCAAGATAACTGTAAAATACATGAAAACTGGAGCCCAATTCAGTACTTTTCACAGTACTTTCATGACAAAGTGTTTGAAGATTTGGCTACTTTTACAAATCAAAAACAGCTGCAAACTGCAGGGGTATCCCTAAATGCTACTGCCCCAAAAATGAACATTTTCTTTGGAATATCAGAACACATGGTCTGTTTTGGCTTTCTCAGAATCAAAATGTTCTGGGCTAAAAAAACAAAAGTGCTAATTATTAGCAAGAAAATGACAAGAGGGGTTCCACAAAATTAGAAACTTACTCGAAGTTGTCAATGATTTAGATGTAACTGAAGAGACAAAGAAGTCAGACATTCTTTGGAGAGTCAGACCATTGCTTGACCGTCTGAGGCAAGGTTGTCTTAACCTTCCAAGATACGCCAAGGTCTGCACTGATGACCAAATGATCCCTTTCACGGGCCGCTCTCCCATCAGACAGTTTGTTCCTGGCAAACCAAACCCTACAGGTCTAAAGGTATTTGTCCTTTCCTCTCCAAATGGTTTGGTACTGAATTTTGAAGTGTATCGAGGAAAGAGCACATTCAGGGACCAAAGACTGGGAGTTGGAGCTGCAGCAGTCTTGCAACTAGTTCAATCTGTTTCCCCAGGAACCTGTGTGTTCTTTGATCAATACTTCACAACAATTCAGCTTATGGATGTGTTGCTGTCAAAAGGTCTCCCATCAACTGGGACCATTATGAAGAACAGAGTGCCCAAGCCATGCAAGCTGCCAGAAGATAAGCAACTGAAAAAAGGGAGAGGGACATCAGTTACAGTGGTGTGAAGAGAGCCTGAGCTGGCTGTCACAAAGTGGTTTGACAATAAACCAGTGTTGATGGCTTCCACCATTTATGGGAAAGATCCAGATGACATTTGCAGTCGATGGTCAAACAAAGAAAAAGCTCATGTCCTGGTGCGACAACCAGCAGTGATCAGGGAATACAATAATAACATGGGTGGCGTAGACCTGTGTTATCGAATGTCAAGCTTTTATCGCATGTCAACCAGGACCAAGAAATGGACGCTGCATGTGATCACTCATTTCTTTGATGTTGCCATCACAAATTCCTGGATCCAATACAAATCTGACAGTAAAGTGCTCAACCGATCAGTTTAAAACACCCAGCAGTACCTTGACTTCAAGCTGCTTCTGGCTGAGGAGCTGCTGGATGGTCCTTCATCAGATGACAACAATGAAGAAGAGTATCAGCCACCAACAAAAAAATCAAGGATCCCACAACCAGAGCCATTGGTCCGCAGACTAGGAGCCAGGCACATGCCAGAGATGATGGATATCAAATACACAGAAAGATGCAGGAATAAGAGCTGCAGTGGCAAAACCTACATGAGATGTACCAAATGCAAGATGTTTTTCTGCATCACCAAAAAGAAAACATGCTTCCAGGATTATCATGCCTAAAATATTCAGATGAAGAACAAATTAAAAACTAGTTCTTAGTTCTTATGTTGCTATATTTCACTGTTCAACAAAATCCATGTTCTATTTTTATTTCAAGTAAAAGCAGCAAAACATGATCAAAAATGAATTTTTTGGGTTAATGTGATTCATTAGTCATTAATTTGTACATTTCCACATTTTTTTAATTCAGTCATAATTTACACTAAAATCATCTTGATGTCCTCTACAATGGACATTCTGTAAAAATTTAAATAAAAAATATATAAATAAAAAATGCTAAGGTGTTTTCTTTTTGCCTAAATAGGTAGGAAATCACAAAAAAACTGAAATTGGAAGACACCTTTTTTCTTCGGGTCTCAGGAGGTTAATGGAAGTCTCTCCATAAGAGTCGCTCCAACATGTGAGCTGTTCAGGACAAAGACATCACTACTTCATAGAAAATGTTCACTTGTTCATTTACCTAATCTGACCTCACTGTGGATGTTTCTACAGACCTGAAAAATGATTCCTGTTTAGACCTGAAAAGACTTCAAATTAATTTTCTTTCTAATCTCTCCCAGCAGATATTAGATATTCATAAAGTAGTGAAGGAGATAACACTTAAATCCCTGATGTTACCTGATAGAATCAAGTTCCTCTGATTCTCTAAGCATATGGTGGAAATGTGCTTTCTTTTTGACAGGACAATTACTGGAACTGTATAATTGGGAACTGATCCATTGTGGTTTCTCTCACAGGCTGACTGAAGTGCATAAAATGGAAGACTTGAAACTAAAGGACAGAGCAGATCCTCCAGGATCCATCTGTCCTTCTATGAAGAGTGACCGGTCCAGACAACAAACTCCAGACTTTAAGTATGAACCTGGACCCTCCCACCAAGCATCTGCAACTCAAAACAAACACATCAGCAGGTCAAAGTAACACTAGAGGACTGGGATCATTACCTTTTTCTAATCTTCTGTTTCCTTGGCGGTCTTTGGGTTCTGGTCTTTAAAGACAGCCACATCATCTCCTCATACAAAATGAACAGCTTTAGTTTTGATATCAAGAACCATGAAAAGTGCACACACATACCCATCTGTCCATTTTCTGTACTGCCTTGTCCCTTAATGGGGTCAGGAGGGTTGATAGTGCCTCTTCAGCTAATGTTCCAGGCAAGATCACCCTGGACAGGTTGCCAGTCTGTTGCAGGGGAACACAGAAACACACAGGACAAACAACCATGCACACACACACCTAGGGACAATTTAGAAAAACCATTTAACTGTGCCAAGAACCAAGAACTTTGGGAGGAAGCTGGAGTACCTGGAGAGAAGCCACCGTGCACAGGGAGACCCTGGGCTGGGAATCGAACCCAGAACCTTCCTGCTGCAAGGCAACAGTGCTACCAACTGTGGTACTGTGCAGCCCACACACATATACCCCAAAAGCAAAAATGGAATACAGCAAATAAAATTAAAAATCAGATTTATTAAACTATTCAGTTTGCACACAAGTACACAATTGACCTTTATAAATCACATCTGAACTTAAAAGTTTGCAAGTCATCTTCAGTGGAACAACTCCAGCCTGTTGTTAGTGAACTATTTCAGTGATGAAGAAATGTCTTCACAGAGGGAGAGAGAGGAGCAGCGACGGTGAGGAGGAGCAGCCGTCCTGCTGTCCTTTGTGTCAGAAGGTTCTGGTGGATCCGGTCTCTACCAGCTGTGGTCACTGGTTCTGCAGACGGTGCATGAGGTCCTACTGGGACCAGTCTGCTCCATCTGGACCCTCCTCCTGCCCCCAGTGTGGGAAAAGACCCAGAACAGGAGCTGGACTGCTGACAGCCAATCAGAGCAGCTGTGCTCCAGGTGAGACTGAACACAACCAATCAGAGCTTCCTTCTGTTGTTTCTGTTTAAACACTTTCATGTCTTTTAATGGGACTGAAAATCCAAGTTTTAAAAAATTTCTCTGTGATCAATTATTCAACTGAATCTCTGTAGTTCCAGCTGTACTACATGGAACATATTACACATTATATTGTGGAAAATATGTTAGTCTGTTTTAAGAAGGGTAAAAGGGAGAAAACATTGGAGATTGCAGACCCTCCTGCAATTGAGTTGATAACTGTCTAACTTATCATTAATAACTGGAAATATTGTGCGGAACCATCATATTTGATGAAGAAATGTAGTCAGAAAAAAGCTATGAATGACTATGATTAATGACATCAAATCAAATAAAAATAGCAGTAGAACTAAGGGTAACTGAGTTCTAATGTTGTAGGGCAAGATTACATATTTTCTAGACACGTAGTGCTATAAAGTAGCACTATCAATTGAGATTAGTAGGAGAGTTGCACGGTAGAGGTGCTATGTGAGGTAAAAGAACAATTAGATACTCCAGCTCAAAGGAGGAACAGTGTAAAAAAGGCAGCCCTCAGTGAGAGCAAGTGCTTAGTGTCTAACATACAGGCTTGTAAGATCAGGATTTGTTGCAGTGCTCAGTATTCATCATCACCAATACAAGAGCTTGGTGGAAAAAAGATGTCACTGTATGGACTTACATCTTGTAACATCACAAAGGCTTATCAACAAATTTATGCTACATCAAAGTTAAGGTTGGGCCAACTAAATATTGGTGTGTAACATGTAATAATTGAAACAATAATGTAATTCCAGTCTCTAATTGTTCTATAAAAACTATCAACCCAGTTTTGTTAGAGAAATACCATGTTAAAGATCATTTTCTTTCAGCGTAATCACACAAAATCCTGTGTTTTCTTCTTTGTTTTAGAAGATGTTGTTCTCGGAGAGGTTCTAGAGGAACACAAGATCAGTCTGAAAAGGAGATGTGAATGTGTGACTGAAGGAAGTGATGAAACAGGAAGTAGAACCCTCCTCAACAGGATCTACACTGATCTCTACATCACAGAGGGTCAGAGTGAAGAGGTTAATACCCAACATGAGGTGAAGCAGCTGGAGAGAGCTTCCAAGATCCAGAACCTCCATGACTCTCCAATCAAGTGCCATGAAATCTTTAAATCCTTCCCTGACCAACATGGAGCCATCAGAGTGGTTCTGACCAACGGCGT
>CAEGAF010026602.1:0-12454 GCA_903067075.1 Micropoecilia bifurca | reverse complement strand
TAAACACAACTTAGTTGTACGCGGAATATTTTTTTTATGCAATGACTATGTCCAGATCTCTAACTCATTTTATTTTAAGACACTTTCAAAAACAACACTCTGGCTCATTTTTTTGAAGAATTTATGTTTTTTTTATTCTGGGAGCAACAGAGAACATCTAGATCAGGTTTGAAAGACAGTCACGGCCAACTACTCTTTTCGTTATATTTTAGAGACGTAGGCAGAAGAGATATTAGCTTATTTCCATGAAACTGTCATGAAACTTGAAATGTTGCTGAAAAGAAAATGCAAATGAGGCAGATTTCCATGAACCGGTGGTGAAGGAATATAGTGGGATGTGGGGTGTTGTCAGGAGGAGGTGATACAGGATGTATTACACATAACTGTGACAAAAAATGTCTGTTATTTCTGTGTAAGGTCCAAAATAAACCGTAAACAGAAGCATACAAACAAAACCAATCATCTTTAATATTATTGAAGAAAATTGTTTTATTTGTTTACTTTTGTTTGGGACTAATGCTATTTTTGTGAATGGGACGAGTAAAACATTGCAGCAAAATGGAATTCTGAAGCACAATAAAACTACCAAGTGCTGTGTGTTTAATAAATTTAGATAAACTAGCAAAACATGAATCAATCAGTTAATTTAGGCACCAGAGTTTTTGCATGGCAGCCTGACGGATACATGCTGTGATCAGTTTGTAGCTCTGACACAGCACAGCCAAGCTGGGACTTTATTTTGAGTCGGTGGTTCTTCTTCCCGGCTCCGTACGTTATTCCAGCAGCGAGCGCAGTGCATGTCCCTCTCTATCGCAGCTGCCCCCTAATCTTGTTCTGGACCACGGGCTCAGTGGTGCCTGTCTGCAGCGGCTAAAAGGTGAGGCGACAGGCACAAGTACAGCAGATACTAGTGGTGGTTACTTCTCATACTGTACAGAGTCTGCATACTACAGCAGGGAATGAGATACCATATGTGATGGAGACCAGGGGTTCCATCCCATATTGATTATTGATATTATGTTATTTATTTACAGTTCAAATGTGTTTCGTATCAGTTCTTTATTTCAGTTGCATTGTGACATTTAGTGAACATTTTTCCTGTTCAGAGAATGTGTGTGTGTGGGGGGGGGATGTCAGTTTGTTTCTGATTGGTTCAATTTGAGTTCATTATTTGAGTATTTGCCTTTCTGGGTGTGTCTCAGCAAGGTGGAGCAGAAAGGGAGACAAATGCTCCTGGAGCACATCGTCCATTAAGAGAGATAATACTCTGACGATTTACTTTTTGATTGACCTTAGATTAGTTTAGTTTTAATAATTTGCATGCATGTAAATATTTGTTGGATCATTTATTGTTTGTTAGGTTTGTGTAAGTAGTGTTTGTCCCTTGTTTGTCTTTTTGTCGATCCCCCTTTACCTGCTGTAAGTGTTGGAACTTCCCTCAGGTATAAATAGAAGCTTCTTTGTTTCACTGTAAAAAAGGTGTTGGTGTAATGATGACCAGGAGCTCCCAAATAAATCCACCTCACAAACATTTTCTTGCCTCACTTCCTTCTTTAACGCAGATCCTCGGCCGGTGAAAGTGACTCCATAGCAATACATAACAGAAAAATGAAACCATTTTTGTTAGGAAATTAGAATGAAGTAAATTACATCACATTAGAACAGTAATAATGGCTAATTACTGCATAGACTGATAGCTAATCAGTCTTATTAATCTACTACCTTCTTTTAAGTTAATCTAGAATCAGACTGAAGAATAATTCATTTGAGAGCAATAATTATAAACCCCACAAAAAGACCCAACATAATTATACAAATATACTTATTGCTGAAATCACAAGATTAACACTTTAATTGAAATATGATTATTATTTTGGAAACAGTCCATAATTAAAAGGGTAAATAATCACCCTGTTTTTAGCCATCATATCCTAATGATTAAATTAATGCACGCAACAGGAATAAAAGCATCTAATTATGCTAATGAAAACTGAGAATAAATGTTGAGAGTAACATTTCATAAGTAAAGGTTCACTTTACTTTCACTTTTCTGTCTAAAATCTGAAAGCAAGTTTTTCCACATTATTTTAATTTTCTCCTTACTTAATTCAGGCCAAATTGGTAATTTTCCATTTTCCACTTAGGAAAAGGGAAAATTCAAAACAACAAATGCCTTTAAGGTCTGACGCAGGTACCTTCTGTTTTCTTCTGGAAGAGGTGTTGAGTGTTTTGGCTTCCTCTCTTTGAAATTCTAAACCAAATTGCAAACAACACCAAAGAAAGCCTGCGGGATACGATTGGTAGTCTGTATAGCAGGTGAGTGAATTTAAAAATGAAAAAAAAACAAAGCTTTTTGAAATGTTAAAGATGTAACACCAACATAAAAAGGTGTACTAAGTCAAAAAAAAATAAGTGTATTTTAAGATAAGCATGTTTTTTTTATGTTTCTGTTTCTTCTCAGCCCTGCTCAGTGTAGCAGAAGCTTGGCATGAGTATTGTGTCATGTTGTGTATTTGTTGAGTGGACCCAAATGCAGCAGGTGGAGGAGTTGAGAAGAATTTTGTAAATTTAATGAGAAAAAGAACAAAGGCTTACAAAAAAAAACCATGGGAGAACAGGGAGCCAGAGGAGAACAAAAAACATCAAGAATAAACAAAAGCACAAGGATCTAACAGGAGAAACCAGCAAAGACCAGGAGGAACAGAAGGACTTGAGATTGACTAACTGACTGCAGGTGTGAGGGGAGAGAGAAAGAGGCACAGAGGGCAAGAGAGAGAGATAGATAGAGAGAGAGAGGGAGAGAACAGGGGACCAGAAAATAAATCTAACAATAAAAATTAAGTAGCTATAAGGAACATAGTTAAACTAGTCACAAAGAAGAACTAGACACAAGAAATGAACATAATAAATCACTAAGAAAGAGCTAAGTGGAAGTAAAGACAGAAACAAGGCTAACCTAATCAATGAAAGAGACTAAGAATCATGAAATAATCAAACCAGAATCAATGAACCAAACTCCAAAACCACCCAGGATCTTATCATATTGTGCATATACTTTCCTCCATTCCATACCAAAAGCTCAGAATCACACAACAACATAAAAAGTTGTACTAAGTAAAATAAATAAATAAGTGTATATTAAGATAAACATGTTTTTTGATCTTTCTGTTTCTGCTTGGTCCTGCTGAATTTAACCCAAACATGACATGCTTAATGTGTCACGCTGCGTGTTTGTTGCATGGATCCAAATGTAGCAGGTGGAGGAATGGCGTAGAATTTGATCAGTTTAATGAAGAAAAATTGACATATTTAATTTTGTGAATTAAATATTAGCACATGAAGCTAATATTGGATCAGGTGGACAAGGTTGTCAAGCCTGACATCCACACTTTTAGCAAACCAACCTTTCTCTCATAATGCGTGGTGCCATAACTTTCTATTTTTGTTGTAAACAGGAGAAATGAGGTGAACTGGGGCAGTAGTAGTGTGTCAAAACAGAGAATGGAAGAGTGACACGAGTCACTCTGGAACGTCCTCTGCAACCTTTTCAATGGATTTTAAAGTGTAGCAGTGCTATAGGAGAAAATGTACGAACTGCTGTGTATCTTTAGACAATAAATCATGAATTAGGTCACGACTTAAAACACCATTTGGAAGGTATCAACAGTTATCATGTGACTAACTTAGCAAACTTAGCAAAATCTGTGGGGAAAAAATAAACATGATGAAAATGTTTCGCACCAGAGTTTTGATCAAAGTTGTGCACATGTCTGTTCTGCGTATGCATTACCTATAAAAACACAGTATCCTAAGCCTCTAATGATCTTCCTCCCACCAGTTTCTCCTCATTTTACTCATTGGTTTTATGCCCCCTGCTTACTGTGGTGGTATGAAAGCTACTGAGCTCAACGGACGTCGATAGCTTTGATTCTTCCCTATATGACATACGTTTGCTTTTGTGCATGCAGTTTTTTTCCGATGTTCAGCCACATCATTTCATTGCATTCTCTCTAAAGGTACTTTCTGATTTCGCTCTTCTCTGGTAGAAATGCTACAGAGACCTGCTGGCACACATTTCATCAAACGACAAGAATAGGTGGAGAGTTTAGCAAAAAAATGAGGGTCATAAAAGACTTGTGCAGCTTGTTATTGTGATGGATAACAGATAATACATAACAGCTTTGGCAGAGGACAGCAGTCTCCATCCATCCATCAAGCTATTTATTCATTAAACAAATGAACTATTTACATCCTTTTAACCTGGACGTACTGTGAGGTAAAAGGAAGTAATTTTATAAGCACACTTCTCCCAGTTGTTAAAAACTGCAGGAGTGCTGTGCAAAAGCATTTACTTCAATGCCCTTATGCAAAATCATCAATACATGGCAAGCCTCCTAAGCTGAAAAGCTCATATTAACTCTGGGGAAGCTGCAAAGACCTGCGTCTCAGGTAGAACACTCGAATGGCAAGATCGCTGTCAATTAATTGTGCGCTCCATAATTAAATGGAGGATAAGTAAGAAGAAATTAGCTGTTGAAACAAAGCCATAAGAAACCCCATTTGCACTTGGCAGGGGCAAAGGAATCAAGTAAAAGAATGTGTAACGATAATATGAAACCAAAATATCCCTTTCAGGCTCATATGTTGAATACGAGGTTGGGGGAAACACTGCATACGGCGTGTCCACCGACAAACCTGGTAGCTGCAGCATTGAGTTCTGGTTCAGATGCTTTTCTTCAGAAGGGACAACAAAGATAGGTGGAGTTTATGGTAAAGATAAATGTGAACAGTACAACCTATTAAAGCCTGAACAATAACTTCAGTTTAAAAGGAAGGTTTTATGTAAAATTGACTTTTTTGAGCTTTATGTATTGTTTAATGTTATGTCCTCACCAAAATGTATCTGGAGCGTTGCTTCGATTCTTTAATGCCTGTTTGAGGAATCCTTGAGCCTTTGCTGGCAGACATATTTAATTTCCCTTTGGGATCAATAAAGTATTTTTGAATTTTGAATTGAATTTGAATTCAGGAGTCCCTAAGCACATGGGTTCCTTTTCGTTTTACTGTGCTTCAGCTGTTGCAAAAGAAGACTTCATTAAATTTTAGCGTTTGGCTGCGGAAAGCTGGAAAAGATACGGCCCTTAAAGACCTGTTGTTATAATTGTAGAGAAAGGTGATTTTACAAAGTACTGACTCTGGGGGAATGGAGGCTTCAGATTTATTGTGTGAATAAAAGTAAAAGCTGTCCTTCTACATCACAGCTTTTGCTTCTTTGTGTTGGTCAATAATAGAGCAAAGTTATTGAGCTTCAGAAGAGGGAATCAGTGACTATCTGCAGAAAACACAGAACTGTGTTAAATTAGTGTATGGTTATCACTCACAGACTAATTACTTTTCATGTGAGTCTGGCACTGAGGAGGTTTAGGAGCCTCTGATCAGATAGAAAGCTTCTTAGGGTATTAAGTTGGGGCAGAGGGCTGTCAGAACTTTTACCACACAGGATTAAAACTGACTTAAATTAATCTTACCTTGGGACTCTGTCTCACCAGTAAGGATGTTCTTATACAGCATATCCCACCACTTACAATTAAAAAAACTGAACAAAAAGAAAATCCCATTTACGTTCAGCATGGAATCTGGTGCTCTAATAAAATCTTGGCTAGGATAGTAAATTAGCATCTTGCTGCCAGTTCCTTCATCCTTTTGGTTTTCGGTTTGGTTTTACAATCCATTGTTCTTCTTTATTTACTCATTACTGGTTATGGTATGAGAATTTATAGTGCCCTTTATGAGGAATAAACACAATAAATAATTGGTCGCAAAGAAAAACGAGCAAGGCAGCTTTTGTTATCTTGTCTCTCCTTTGAATTTCCCTGCCTGGGTTGCCAGATATGCAGATTGCAGTCTGTATTTTGGCCAGCAGGCATTTAATCTTGAAAAAAACACAAATGCCTTGAATGTTTTGCTGAATTTGTATTCATTTCCCTTACTGATATAAATTCAGAGCAGCGCCTCGCTCAAGAGTCTGTTGACAAAATGTCATTAGGATCCAAATGCAGAGGTTCAAGGAATAAAGTTAAAGAAACATGAGCTGGTTTGAACCGTGTACTTAAAAATAAAGCAAATATTAGAAAAAGTGCTCCCTCGCTTGCGTCTCGGCTTTTATTTGCAAGAAAATAAAACAATCACAGCAAGGAAAGGCGTCTAATGCGCTCCTCGGATCTGACTGAATTTCTGAAAAGGCTGAAAAGCGACATTAGATAGATGTTTCCCATAAAGACCCCATTGTATGTGCGGTGAAAGGTTGGCTCACACAAGCTGGGAAATGATGTTTGGCTTTCGCCACATGCTCTTTCATCTGACGGGAACACTTAAAAGTTCATAAATCCAAAGAATATGCCGTCAGTTAAGATGCAGCTGGTGTTCACAGAAGCCTGACTAACTCAATAAGACGCATCTGTACAAGCTTGTTGTGAGCATTAGGACAAATATATATCCCAGCAGAGCTGCAACAACAACTGTCTGGTGAAGCTTAAAAGAAGCACTTGAGTAAAAAGCTCTTCTCATCAGGGGGTGTATTTATGCAAGGGCATAAAAAAACACTCAACACTTCACATACATAAAAAAAACAACCTGCTACCATTGGGTAAAGAGAGAGGTGTTAGGATAAGCAGAATAAATCTCCAACAGCATAAAATGAACAGATAGAGAACATATGCTTTTGATGTGCAGAGGGAATTGCCTTCTCCCTCTGAGGACAGCAGATTCCTCTATGCCAAGCCTAAAACTAAAGATCTCAGCCTGATTCTACAAGTGAGCCTAACTCACTCTGACACCTTTCTAATAGGTTGTCTGGAGGGGGATGAGACCAAATGCAGATATCACAGGTGCAACATAATAAATGTAAAATAAAAAAAGCAGCTATAAAAAGGGCATTTATTTTCAGTGAGCAGGTGTAGCTTGTTTTTGTCATTAAAAGCATTTGTTTGTTTTTTTTTAAAAAGAACCACAGCTGACTTTTACACAAACACTGCAAATTAGCATCAAACAGGAGCGACCTGAAATAATCTGCTTAGGGGTAGAATTTTTTTTATTTTTTTTTTAAATATTACACCGGTGCTAATTCATTAAGTCCCAGCAGTAATTGGCGTTTCTGATCAGAGAGACACAGAAAGCAGCTTTCTTACTTAAAAGGCCTAATTCCTGCAATAAGTAGAAAGTAACAATGCAGCAATCCACTGGCTGCAGACCAGAACCAGCTGCTCTCCTCACTGACCGCTTGACTTTACTGGAAGGCAGCTGATCAGCCCCTGAAAAATCTGAGATTTGTGTGGTCAGCGAACGCACCACCGTAGCTGCGAAGCTAATTCCCAACAGCAGCAGCAAAACTTTGTGCCCAACCACAAAACTCTAGGATAGTCAGATGCCATCCATACCGGTTATGCAGTGAGAAAAAGGCTCACTGCTGCTTCTTTTGCTCCAGGAAAACTAGTTTTATTTTTGGCTTTGTGCTCTACAATCGAGTTTCTCTTCTTTTTCTTTCTCTCAATGCCCTGTGACGATGTATGGAGGGAGGTGGAAGGAAGGTTTGTTCTGAAGGAGTAGCTGCATGGCCAGCTGCTAAGAGGACTGCCCAGCTGGCAGTTCTGGTCAAGCTGAAAACACAGACTGCGGTGCGGCGAGAGATGGAGGCTGAATCAAGCAACCAGACTATTTTTGGGCTCCTTGAATGACAGAATGGTTCACAGAAACTGCTGTGGTTTTTGTTCTTGATTGTCTCTATAGCAGGATGTCCAAATCCAACTGGAGGCATTAGTGGGTGGGAAGCTGGAAAGCTTTTGTTCATATGACAAAGTGGTGGGTTAAGACCTGATGCATCGAAAGCAAGACAAAGTAACTAAATGCATAATGGAGGATGCATGTAAAGAAAATCTATTTAATATTATCCAGAGGACCTAAACAATATTTTATTCTTTAGTTTGAATCTACATGAAATGATGATTCATGATGTCTAGTTTTGTGATAGAGGCAAAACAAAAAAATCTAAAGCAAACACAGAAACGTTGATGCATATCCAGCTGCAGCTGGTCTCTCATCGGCGGTCTTGACTTTCAAGGTCTTGGGGTTTGGTGGTCTTGATGACAACATTGAGATATGCCATGTATTTGTTACATCATCTTTGAAGCAAATACAACTTGAAACAGAGTTAAAAGAACCTCACTGCCGACAGAGACAGAAATCTTTTCTAATTGGCAAGGTGAAGGAGAGCGTTGCCCTCGGATCCCCTTTCCCAGCAGAATGTGACAGCTCATATCCCGTGTAATTACTGTGTGCATGTCACTGGGTGCTGTGGGATCATGGTGTTTCTGTGGTGGAGCTTTTATTCACTCATTGGGAACTTTTGCCCTCAGCTCCAGCGCAGGTGTGAATTTCAGGCAATCCAGACTGCGTGTGTCATCGGTGTATCAGGTTATCCGCTCTGTCAGGAAGGCGTAGATAAAGGTGACGGTAAAGAAACCTGAGTAAGGCTTTACTGATCCCTAATTCCAAATTGTTGAGTGTTTTTTTCCAGAATGTAACATCCAATCGGATCGATACAATACAGGCATGTAGCTGAGCACAATAAAGTCCAATAATGTGACAGAACTTTTTAGATGAACATCTCTAGCACCTATTTAAAAGGGAGATGTTACAACCAGACAGCATTTACAGAATCAAAAATCCTTCACTAATAACAAATGCATCACCCAATACTGCTGTTTTTTTTCTGGAGAAAACTTAAATGCTGTATTGCTATAAAACAAGACTAATTTTCATTATCTGTTGTTCAATCAATAACAGTAAGAATGTGATTATTAGAAAAATAGATTATTTTAGGAGATATAATTTGCAGGAAAAACCACCAAAAAGGCCGTGAAAAACTGAGCCCAGTAGAAAGGAATTAAATCTATCTCAATCCCATTGATTAAATCAAAATAACCCTCCCATTAATTCAGAAGTCAACCTTCAGGGATAACGTTATGAAGCGCCGCTTCCTAATTGTGAACCTTGGGACCCGGAAAAGCCAAGGCTGCCCTGCACAGCGGAACATTTCTCAGGCTCAGGGATCATGATTAAGATCTGCTGAACTGACATGACCTCAAATAGAACTAAACCAACACTCTGCTTATAATTAGAAGTTCTCATTTTCAAAAGAAAGATTCTAAAAAAACATTTCTGAACCCACAGTAAAAATGGTTTCTTTTCTTTAGTACTGTAAAACCTGAATATGAACTTTTATGTTGACTTGAAATTAATATACCAGTGTTCAAACTCTCTCCTCACTCGTACTTATTCCTTGAAACAAGAGCTACTCATTTGATTTTTTTTTATTCTACAAATGCTTAAGATTAGAGACAGGACAAAAAGTCTAACTATGCAGCCAGATCTTTGTTGGATAGAAGCAAATTCACATGTTAAAGCGGCCCAGTCAGAGTCCAGATCTAAATGGATTTGAATATGAACAGCAGACTAGAAAACGTACTTTCACAAACACACTCCATCCAGTCTGACTGAGTTTGGGTTATTTTCCAAAGAGGAGAAATAATTGAATCTTTAGATATGCAAAAGCTGGCAGAGATACAACCAAAGACAGTTGTGGCTATACGTGAAGTGAAAGGAGATTCTACAAACTACTGATGGGTTTATTAATACAAATCCTTGTCAGACTTTTACTTATTTCCTTTTTCATCCGCTCTACTTTTAAGTACTGCTTTGTGTTACCTACCACAGAAAATCTCAACAAAATGCATTTACAGCAGGAGTTCTAATGGGCTCTCTGGTTGTTCAAAGGTTTGTAATGCACAAGTGAAAAAAATGGGCTGTTTCTTGGAGAAATTGTGAAAGTCAAATTCTTCTGCACTTCCAAATTAAAAACATTCAACCAAAGTGAAATATCACATGACACTGAGTCACAGAAGTCTAGATAGCCACAGTTATTTGGATCGAAGTGCTGGTTCCTCTCTCATCCAGCGTGACTAACTGGATTTGACACAGTGAGGAGTTGACGGTTCCCAAGTTCACAAAGCACATTCTGTCTGCCTGACCCCCCTTCTCCACGCGCATTTACAAACACACACACACACACACACACACACACACACACACACACACACACACACACACACACACACACACACACACATGGAGCCCGCACACACAATCCTGTTTGGCATCACACTCTCACGCACAGGTAGACGGCAGCGTCACATAATCCACTGGGCAAACTCACCAAGACACACTGACTCTGCTTCACTGGGACACAAACAGAAGCATTGTGGACTCATGCGTTTGTCATTACTGATCAATATGTGGCTAATCCTGTTTGCACACACCACATAATTACACATTATTAAAAGTTCACAGTGAGGGCAGGAGCGTAAGAGCAAAAAGGCAGCATCTGTGAAGGACAGCGTACATTTGAAGCCACCACCAACCTGGAGTCAACTTTAACTTCCTGCCCTCTTTATCTGACCTGCACCGAGGAGGCGACAGCTTGTCGTAATTTAAACTAATCGGATGATTCTCTCACTCTTCATAATCCAAGGCGCAGAGCAGAGGCTGGCCTAGGCTGATTTTGACGGGACCTGAAGACGCACCGGCGAAATGACACTGAACACGTTGGGCGGGCAGTCGGGAATTTTTAGGGTAGAAGTAAAGAAAAATGTCAAATTCTGCACAGAAGCTCGTTGAATTTGAGGAAGAAAAAAAAAAAGCAAAAACAAAAAAACAGAACATACAACCAGGCTACGTTACGGTGCGTTATGATCTCATGGAAGTCAGTGTTAATTGATAGGTTAAGAGGTGACATTGAAGACGACCGTTGCATACGAATGCGCTGACTCCGTTGAATTGACTCTAATGTCATTTGAAGCGTCCAAACCAGGAAAGAGAGACAGAGAGAGGAATCCAATCAGGAGGTTTCAGCACCGCGGACAGCGAATCCTCACATTTCCCTAAAAACGCTTTCAGCCGCCTCACTTTTCCACACCTAGTCTCACATTGATGCGTCTTTTCCTCAGTACGAGTCTCATGAGCAGATCCCTTCTCACACACACGAGTGGAAATTCTTAAATAAAAACAACAACAAATAAGCATAGACCTAACACACGTTAGATATGAAGGCTTTGGATCAGCTAAAAACAATGACAGAAGCAGCGAGATAACATGTCCATTACTTGGAAATTGCAGCTTGCGCTTTCTAAAGTCAATACTGAGCAAACAGAGAGCTTTTCCCATTAGGGAATGCGGCTTTAAGAGGGACACAGCGCAGGACTTACCGCGTTATCCTCGTCGAAGCCATATGTTTAACATTCAAATCTACTTTTCCACACACTGTTGCTGTCCGCCGTGGCCGCAGGAAAGAGGAAATCCAGGAAATAACATCCAGCACAACTAATCCAACCAACCTGCTCGCTTGGTTGAACGCTCACCCTGCTTACTTTATCTATTAATTAATTAATTCATTCATTATTTTTTTCTTGGGAAGAGGGTAAATATTCCGATGACGGTGCGTTCAAGACGAAGAAACCGGTGTCTTACATATTAGTAAAAAATGAATACAAATAAAAAATAGATGGCAGCAGCGTTTGGTGCTCTGATAAAGTCCGTCTCTCTTCAAGTCTTCTTTAGTTTAAGTCTCCGCTGTAGGAGGGAGGCAGAGCAACAGTCTCTAGTGTTTCCCCCTCCGCGGAGTGAGACAGAGAGGGAGGGGAGGTGAGGAGGCGCGAAGAGTTGGCGAACAGCGGCGACATCAGCTGAATGAAGAGAGAGAATGTGTATTTAAAAAAAAAAATACGTGTGAAAGCCGTCATGCGTTCATCTCAGGAGCAGCCAGCTGCACAGATGACGAACGTTGCGCCGTAATCTAATAAGGTCCAGGGCGAAAGGCGGACGGATTAGCCGGTGTCCGCTTCACTCTTCTCCGCTTCGCTTCTTTGCGCCCCACGGCGGAGCAGGAAGTGTGCAAGTGTGCGCCGCTGTGCTGCTCCTCACGCAACTGCTCCGGATTTATATGCATCTTGTGTACGCAAAAAAAATAATGACTAACAGTGATGGATGAATATATATATTGTGGAAATGATCTGTAGTTTTAGTTTTTTTAAAAATTTATTTTATTTTTATTATTGTGTTTCCAAGACATTTTGCCTTTCTGTTCCAGTTCCATTCAGGAACAGAAATATTTGGATTAAACTGCGACAATACTTATTTCAGGATTTCATCCGTTTTTGATAAACTTTAATGTTTAATTTCAACTTTCATTTATCTAAAAAAGAAACCAAATATCATATGAATAAACACTGTATGTACAATATAATTATTATACATACATACATACGTACATACATACATACATACATACATACATACATACATACATACATACATACATACATACATACATACATACATACAT